>CM074963.1:11733098-11754792 GCA_037577455.1 Pangasius macronema
CTCTGACTCCTGTCTCTTCCTCAGTGCCACTGTCTCTAAACCATACAGCATGGCCGCTCTCACCACTGTCTCGTACGCCTTCCCCTTCCCCTCACACAGAACTCCCGACACCTTTCTCCACCCATTCCAACCTGTCTGCATATCCAATATGGAAAAAAGAAGCTAAAAAGAGGTCTCCTTATTATCTCTATAGTTTCTTCTAGCAGTGAGAAAATGAATTAAAAGGGAGATGTTTGCTTGATGTGTCAAGCTCAGATTTACTACCAAGTTTGAAGAGGAGTACACTAGTCTATTTTTCATGCTAGATTAAGTACTTGGAGAAAAGTACATTACATTACTTTTTATATGCTAGCATTTGCAAGTAGGGAAGAAAACTATTCTATGTTCAAACTATAACTTTAGTTATAGATGTAATAATACTGGTATAAAAGTATTTATACTTTAGTGTGTACTAAATTCGCAGGGGTACGTATTTATTATCCACGCTAAATTGTTTAGATTTTACAAGAGCAAGTTTTAATCTGGTAATGTTACACAGTATAACTATGTTAAGAATGCATTAATTTCAAGCATTTAAATTTGTATTTGGAGAAGAGTCAATTCTATTGTCTCATACTATTTCTCTTAGGGAATTTATTTGGAGAAGCATTTGTGACAAAGTTGATACCTAAATGAGTTACAATGTGCTACAGCTGCTAATCCCTTTTAAATCTCTTCAACTATCACAGATATTTTTGTCTAGGATATTAGGAGCAGCTGAGGTTTGTCAGAAAGTCATGCTGAGAGTAAAGATCTCATCAGGCGCTTCCTGATAATTAAGCCTGCAAAAAAAAAGACAGAGGGCACGTGTATACATGTCATTAGAGGCGCTGGGCTCATCAGATGGCAGGATAGCACAGTCACAAGACCATGAAATATGTGACCAGTCTATAAGCTCCATGGCCCGAGGCAAAGCTCATTAGAGAAAATCAATCTGCTGAACCTGAACAAAAACAGTGAATATTAGGAACACATGGTAATTATGTCCATTCTTGCGTATGTGAGGTTCTGGGGATACTTCATGTATTTCATTCTCTGCTGTACAACAGCATACCAGTGAGGTTAGGAATGGTCCATCATTAATCATTCCATACTAAAGCTGTTTTTTTATTAGAATAAAACCTATCATTCTCAAACCATGTTTTCTAAAATACACATAGGGACAAAATGATGTACCCAATTTTCCCCTCCATCCAAATTTAGTCAGCCAACACATGTTTGGTGTCTGACATTTGTACCTTCAGGTTTAAACTGGAGCTACAAGGCTAATGTACAGTAGCTAGCTAGTAAGGAAAGTTTGTAGCTGCCTGTTTAGCAAACACTGCAAGACTCAATCTCTGAAGGTGGAGATACACAGAGGGTACAGAGACAACAGAAAGAAGGCAAAATCATCAGGAATCTGAACATTTCCCTTAGATTTCTTGGTAAATTACCTGAAAAAGACTTTTTATTACTAGAATTATGCTATAATTGCAGTTGTACTTAATACATTATTCAAGTTAATTGCAGTCAGCCACAAGCCTATATTCTCTAGCTTCTGCTATATTAAGAAACACTCAAACTTTGAAGGCGATGGAAGAAATCACACGAAAAAGTAAAGCAAGTCTCTTATGTGCAGCTTCAGTGAATATGACTACTGAACAATATGAAATAGTCTGCAGTAGTCTACGCTAGGCTTCTATGCACAGCAGATCATGCTCAAACTACACCAGGGTGGGAATTAACAGATACCTTTATAGAGTAATAATAATAATAATAATAATAATAATAATAATACATTTAACCCCGGAAGACTGTAAGCCAGTTCAAAGACAGTATGTGCAAACCTTAAATACCTCCATTTCACGACCCAGTCAAAATAAAGCCACTTCTTGCTGAAAGTCTATTCTTCAGGTGCCAAATGCTTAGTCAGCAGCAGCAATGTCTGAGACAGTGCAGACAGATCTTCAGTTTTAAATGTTTAAAGGCCAAAACCCACGGAGATATCAGCATTTCACAGATCAACAGCCACTCTGCAGAAACATGTACAGGTAAGCCATTAACTACCAGAGTGAGCTAGACTAGCTATCCAGATCTTTTAATGGTTTACAGTATGAAAGCTCTGTATTAAACTTAAGATATCATTTTGATGTTGTGTTAAATCTATGAGATAAGTGCTGCTACAGCCTGTAGGTGACATTCAGGATAATATGTAGCAAAGGAGCATCACTGTTAGACTAACTATGTAGCAGGAAATGTGTGTGAATTAACATGAGCTAGCCTGGTAACGTGACCTTTCTTTATATACTGTTGATAATTGAGGTGGTGTTCACTTCAAGATAGCTGAAAAGGCTAGTTAACATTGTTCAAAACTGCATTCTTTAGATATAGAGCATGTATAGGTCAGTTGTAGACATAAAAATGTAATACATTAAGTAATTATTCAAATTAGTTTTTGGTCAGATATCTTATATATTCCTACTTGATTCATTTTTTTGATCAGTACTTTTACTCAAGTGAATTATTGCTACAGTAGCTGTACTTTTACTCATCAGTATGTTTTGCACTCTTTCCACCACCTCAGTACACAACATCTGATTTAATTTTCTGTCATTCCTGACATTTATTAGATATTATTTACCCTCTCACTCAGTTGGATTCACAGACAATTTACCATCCTGTTCAGCATACAATTCAGCCATGGGGCAAAATGTTGTCAACAAAATTGTTTGAATTGCATGTACATGAACAGTTTCATTAAACAGCAGAGTGAGTCCATATAAAAATGTACAATTACAACTGGATATATTATCATCCGAATAAAAATTCCTGATACCAGTCTATGTTGAAGAAACCATGAGGAAGAAGGTGATTCTGGCTTCAAGTTGTAGCTCTGTGATGTCCTTTTGTTCATCTTCATAGATGTCATACAGTGTCAGAAACCACATAAAGAAACCTGCTTGAGCTACTAAACAACTCAATAACATAGGCTTGAAGTGAAGCTGTGATCATTTGTGCAATCGCAGTGCTATGCTTAGTTGCTAGCACCAATTTAAAAAAAAACAAAAAACAAACAAACAAAAAAACTAAAGAAGTAAATTTTGTGCATCAACCATGTCTTGGGGCATTGAGGTATAATGAGAACATGCTGTAAATTATATTTTTTTAGTCAAAATGTTCCTTTAATAAATATTTTGGTGAAACTCAGTAGCTGAACCTGAGGCAAAATCAGGAAAATTAGCAACATATTAGCAACATGAAATTATTTCACCTTTACATACCATTATAGTTCTTCTTGAAGAATTTCGCAAGCTTATTACACTTTATTGAACAGTGGTAGAACATTGTGTCGAGAATGTCTCAACTGAGAACACGTGGCCTGTTCAAATTTCTGAACTTTCTGAATGTGTGCTTTTGACATAAGAAGTCAGACATACTGTATGATACGCTCGCAGTTCAAGTGATTAACACTTTGAGAACACTGTTGCTTGGCAACTGGGAAATATGAAAACACAGTATAAGGCTAATGTTTTAGATAGCTAAAGTAACCATGAAGCATTTTATACGAGCCGTTTTTTAAAGGTACAATGACATTGGAAAAGTGCCAAAATCCTCATGAATAT
Source organism: Pangasius macronema (assembly GCA_037577455.1). NCBI lineage: Eukaryota > Metazoa > Chordata > Actinopteri > Siluriformes > Pangasiidae > Pangasius > Pangasius macronema. The sequence continues at coordinate 11,736,740 of CM074963.1, forward strand.
GAACATTTACCTCAGATTTGTTGGTGAATTAACAAAAAAAAAAGACTTCATGCTACTAAAATACTCTTATAACAGACCTTACATTGCTTCTGCTATATTAAAAGTAACTGCGCCTAGTAAAACTTGGAGATATCTCGAGGTATTAATACCACAAGAGAGCCATTCATATGGACTCTTCTCATAAATATGTCACTAGTCAGTTTGAATGTAGAACTCTGTGTATGGAATACAACCTGTTCAAACACTGCTCCTGGAAAGCAATAGACGACTCATTTTTACAGATAATCATCTCTTTGCTTTTATACACATTCATTTACCAGCACCTCTGCAAAAATATGAAATGGACCTGATCATAACCTTTGTCATGTGATCAATGGGGATGATTATTTTATCAAATGCTTAGCAAAGAGTGCCACCTGCTGGTCAAAACTTACTTTGTAATTTGCATTCGACTAGAGCTTGAGATCAAGTCTGTGGTCCGTGAGCCATAATGGCTTGTTTTTTCTGCAATGTAAATGTGACTGTCATGATTTAAATGCATTTTAAACCAAACAAATCAACCTATTTAACAAACCTTCCTGTTGAACTGTACATTAAAACTAAATACACACCTGGTACATTCATAAAGCAGCTAACGGCAACAGTATGATGCTAATTACATTAGCTTATTTGAGATGCACCCTGTTTTTATTGAAGCATCTGTGAGTGTTTCCTGAATTTTCCTAGTCATTTGGCCCAGTCATTTCACAGTCAGCTGTCTATCGCTCCATTTGTCCTAGCTAAGCTTCTGCAAGGTGAGAAACGAGATAGCATAAGAGTTTATCTGGCTGTGAGATAAACCAGTGCGAGAACTGTGAACATGCTTAAGGAAAGCACTATGAGGCGTATGAGGGGTATGTTTTTCTTTCTTAGGATGAACAGCAACAAAAATTCCCAAGTTCTGTTCAAGTATTGAAATGTTTAATAATCAGCATAAAGATGATGCTTTTCTCTAGATGTCTATTCTCACATGTTCTTACAGTCTTAACAGCTTATTCAGCAGAATTCCTAAATCACGCTAAAACTTGATTTGAAGATTACAACATTGTTATATTAAATTGATTGAAGTAGTAGATCCCCAAATACTAGGTCATTAATCAAGAAAAATGGGCTGTTTTTGCATACCTCCACTAATATAATAATAATTATTATGAAGTATTATTGGAACGAGATATTGGAACCTTATTGGCTCTTAAATTTTATGATGCAATAAGTTTTGCCTGTCACATATTCAGTAGTAACTCAAGTTTTCATGGACTATCATGGCTAATCTGGCTTTATTGACCAACTCCATTGTTACTCATGGCAACAATTAGCTGTTAGTGAACATCAGTATTGCGATACAGTATACAGTACATATATTTTGCCTTATAGCACAGCGTCGTAGTAGTGTAACCAGTAGCTCTGACAGTAGCACTGCACTCAACCTAATGTTATCGTTTCTATGGCAACAGCTTAACCAGAGACTTGTACCGTGGATGCTAAACATAAATTGATGTTAAAAATGTGTGTAATTGTTAATATGGTGATGTTTTGCGATGTGTCAGCATGTTTGTTTAACATTTTTGGAAGGAGTCTCCAGTGCCTGTGTTTTTAACAGAGGTAAAAGTGTAATTTTTTGTTTCTGACAGCCTTCAGGATGCAGAGCTTTGCAGCTTCTTGCCAATTTTTTACAGTTTATAGCTGCTATAACATCAGTAATGACAGGATCTAACATTTTGTGGATGTTCCAGTAAACTATAAACTGACTGGTGTGGTATAAGAGGAAAAAAAGCACCTGAAGATGTGCTGTTATTGGTAAATAACTGAATTGTGCGTTGAAACAGTAACTACTTTGCGGCAGTCCGCATCACACCACCTCATCTTTGATTATTTTAAAATGTATTGTTCATGTATTATGTGTTATTCCTTACATATCACACACCCCTACTGCACACTCAAATTAATTCCCCTGAAATGAGTTAATCTTTTTTTTTTTTTTTTAAAGCCCATTTTATTTTTATAGTGTTACTTTAAGAAGCAGCATTAAAAAAACTTCAGGACAGACTCTGAATGTGTTAAGAAGTTTTTTTTTCCCTCCTTCTTAACTATTGCCTTGCATCAGCGAGACCTGAGACAGACCAAAAAAAAAAAAGTTGAAAACCTCAATGGTTGGGTGAAATCAGAAATCAGGTTCAGAGTGAAAAGCAGTAGGGTACTGACAGAGGAGCTGATTAAAGCTTTGGCCCTCAGGAGGAACCACTCGCTATATCTGAAATGAAGGCAAAAAGACTTTCCAGTGAAAGTGCAATCACTATTTCAGCTCTAAACCCTGAGCGAAAGAGGGAGGTCCTGTATCCTAGAACAGATATCTGTATCCTATACAGAGATAGGATGTGCTCACTGTGGCATCACAAGTTGAGACATTTAAAACATCACATTCCAACACTCTGACAAAAGGTATAAACATCATAACTTAATCTGAACAAATTCCCATTCATAAGTGTTGATATATGACAAACACACAGGACTCATTTAGATTTTTTTTTAATGTTATTGCTTTACAGTAAAATGCATAATGGATATGTCCATTATTACAAGACAATACATTCATTGAAGTTAAACAGATGTAATCGTTAATGGTATCTAAGTTTACATTAAATTTATACACATTCTTTAATTTTTAATGATCTTTTTTTCATAATAGAGACACAAATCCCACATCAAGTTGAGCTCACAGTGCATAGGGTCACGTTCATTTATACTGAATCGCAATTAACACCCCCTCCATGTTCCATATATATATATATGTATGAAGATCATATGAAATGTGTTGTGTGCTTCTTTGTACACAATCTTTAATATGCACTCACAACACATTCTACTTTTTGAAAAAATGTATTAAGTATGCATTTATGAATTGTGACAGTACACTGCATGTGTGTAACAGTACAAGAGAACATCAAAAGGACATACGACCATGGAGACTGTCACAGAGCCAATCACACCAAAAAACTGGTACATTTTCATTTACAGTCTCCACAAATGAACTAAATTCTTTGCTCTCACACACACATTGAAAAGAAAAGATTTTCTTTCAAAACAAAGAAAAGTCCAAGACAGCTGAGAATTCAGCATCGTCATTATCTGTAAAGTGTAAAAATAAATAAATAAATGGCACTAGAGAAAATTTTCCCTGTCCATTAAATGAAAGCCCATAGAAGCTGCCATTCAAACAAACATTAAAATTGCCAGTGTGCTGAAGCAAGAGAATCTGAGTCTCTGGGAAGGATGAGCAGCTGTATTACAACAGTGTGAGTGAGGTCACTTCCTCCCAGCCATAGTTAGCAGCTTCAGAAATCCAAAAACAAAAAGTCTTGCAGTCATCATGTCCCATGTTGGAGAAGAGGAGGGACGCAGATTCAAGTCATTCCTGAATGGGAAAGATGGGAAATATAATGCCCATCCTCCTTGCATAGTGCCCCCATCCGGAACTTTCTTCTCATTCCTAAATAGCTACTAAATCCAGCCTCCGTGAAAGCAATGCTCATGTTGAGATTGCATATTGTAGCAGCAACCCTTACACAAAAATTAGGCATGCCTTTCAAAAATGGTGCTTGGGTTTGTTATGTTGTGTTTTTGCAATATGAAGGGGGAAAAAGTCATCAGTTTTTGTTCACTGCTGCTGGTTTGGGCTTGGTTGAGGGTTACTGAACTGTCCCATCATGCACTGCGGATGGAGATGGGATGTGCTCTCGGCATCTGTGCTCAAGGAGTCATCGCAAGGGATCTCATCTTCCCTAAAAACGTCGCATCATCTTTCTACAGTCTTTTTACACTCACACAGAAGGAAGTTACACTGATGAGCGAGGACTTGCTTGGATGTTTGTGTTAAAGTGCAAGTATCTACATGGAAAGTTGTGTATTAAAAAAAAAAAGCAATCCATCACAAGCAATCCATCACATCAAAAGCAAGCCATCCACCACTACCAAGCTTCAGAGTAGCACAAGTCCATGTCTGCTAGAAGACAAAATAAGGGTCAAGATCCAATCAATGATTCTCCACTTCTTGCTCAAAACTGAACACATATACTCGCACCAATTATGCACGGACATTTGAGAAATTTCTTCAGACTCTGACAAAAAAGACACACTCTGATGAGACACACTTTTTACTGAGAAAGCATTTCCACATTCCTGCAGTTCCAAAACAAGGACAACACACAGCATACACAACCCAAGAGTGATTGGAGATCTTATCCAGACCTTCTCTCTCTCTCTCTCTCTCTCTCTCTCTCTCTCTCTGCCATTTTGAAATTCTTATTACAAAAAATGTTTTTTAAAAAAAATTGTTCGAAAGTAAATGCGATTTTCACACAGCACTGCAAAATAGAAAAACATGCAAATATGTCAAAGTCACAGTCCAACGACTAAGTACTTCAAATAAAATTAGTGACATAAAATTAATAATTAATAAATAGCAATAAAGAACACGAAAAAGCAATGTAGACAAAAACAGTGAGTTTATGTGGGACAAAGCCAACACTCCAAAACATGGAAGATGTCTTTTCATTTTTTTTTCTTTTAAAAGAATAGAAGAGCTGCCAAACAAGAAGATCCTTCCTCTTGGATCATGGTGAGAACTTTTTTATGATGGAGGGCTTGTGTTATTGTTTGACCTGCCATGTTGAGACAAGCTCCTGCTCACCAGAGAAACACCAAACACTTTGTGGACTGCTGCCATTGAAAGAACATCTATGATTTACTGTAAGATTAAGAACGACATCCCAAGTCCACTTTGAGGTAATGGTGGTTTTGACACTAGAGTGGAAGACCAGCAGCTATTAAAAGAACAGAAACAGAGAGAGAGAGAGAGAGAGAGAGAGATAGTTTGGATGAGGGTTGAGAAAGGAATATCAAGAGGGACAACAAGATGGAGGTGAACATTAGCAAGATGTGGAGGATTGCATGGATTCTAATGGTCCTCCTGACACATGGGCAGGTTGACGAAGGTGAACACGTTGTACTCAATCATGATGGAGAAGCAGAGGAAGACGGCGTACAGGACCAGCACATAGACACCCAGCTTGAAGTCCAACTTCCACTTGTTGATGTGGATGCCCAAGATCTAAACACACACATCAGTCACATAAAGACAGACAGTTAAGCTCTACACTCTTAATTAAACTGAGTCTAGGCTACTTTCACACTTTTTCACAACTTCTCAAAAAGCACTGAGTTAGAGAAAGTTTGTTTGTTTTAGCTGATGACCAACCAGGTCGCAAGCTGGGAGACAAACAAGAAAAAAAACATTGAGAAAGTGCAGATACAAAAAACTTTTTTTTAGTACATCAATATAAGAAAGGTATAAAACACTTCTGGACATGCTGTTACAGGAAAATAATCCATGATGCAGTGGTGTGATGCAGCCTGATGCAAAGTGTAAAGCTTTTACCACCACAAAGTGGATTATTTTCCTATTATGTAACAGCATGTCCCAAAGTCTTTTGCTCTTATACCACAGCAATTTGTAAACCATTACAATTAACGTTACTTGTAGTGTTGTGGAATATCCACAAGTTAGTTATCACTTACGTTATAGCAGCTATAAACAGTAGTTCCCTCATCAACCTCTCTTTTCTCTTTCTCTTGAATGTATATTAAAAAATGCAGCTTAACATGCAGTCATGTTAACGTGCACGTCATGTTAGCAGTCATGTTAACGAGAATCCAGAAAGCACAAACTCCTACGCCCAGAAGACTTTCCTGTGTCGGAAAGCTTACCTTTACAAAGCGCTGACACTTGAGACTCCTTACAGAAATGGTAAATAAACTTAAAAGCATCATCCTTTCAACAATTATGTTTTTCTTCGTCAAATAAAAGTTTTTATGCATTTATTATAAGCCTTTGATTATCCAGCTTGCCATACAATTACAAGCAAAACATATTTTACAATAAAGAATTAAATATGTTTGACAGGGCTAATCTAAAATAAGCAGTGTAAGCTTCACCTTCATCAATCATAGACTGTCAATCAAGCATAACCCACAAAGTTATCAAATCAATCTCTGATCTGGAAGCTCAGCAGTATTTGTATCACATTTGAAACTTTTTTCTCATTTAAACTTTCCTGGATGTTTAATATAACACTCAAGTTTGCACTGCAAATCGTATTCCCTGGGGCTTTAATATAAAAGAACGTATACACCAATTTGAAGAGTAAGTAGTAAGAGTATTGTTCTTTCAGCAAGAGACTGATTGCGCTCGACAACTGTAGCAGTGTCTTATGAGAGCTAATAAAGTCTGTTTACTGTTTACATATTCATTTATGAACACTAAGACAATTTCAAGCTTCAATAAAGCAGCTTTTCAGCCAAGTCAGCAAAAGCAGCTGTATTCTGGCTTATTTGCCAGGTGTGTGTGTGTGTGTGTGTGTGTGTGTGTGTGTGTGTGTGTGTGTGTGTATAGAATCACACCCACAGTGAGAGCGACGGAGCCGAGCAGCAGCACAACGGAGTACACTAACCCTCGACTGTTTATCATCACCTGAATGAGAGAACAGAAAAGATGAGATTCAAACACTTCCCTAACAGGAACCACAGCAAACATTCCTGATGGGAGTGTAAATGGTGTTTATGCACACAGCTCCGTTTAACTTATGCAAAATGTTTGCAGCCAAGGACCTCCTAGCAGTTTAAAAAAAATTAATCATAGACCTGAAAATCACAGCATGAGTTCATTTATTCAGTAAGAGTTTTATCCTGGTCAGGGTCACAGGAACTATCCCAGGAACATTGGGTGCAAGGCAGCAATACACTCTAGATCTTGGGGCACCACCCACACACACCTACACACAGATGGGCCATTTATCTTAGCCTACTGCCATAGTCTTTGGGAGGAACCCAGTGGAAATACACAGAGAGAACATGCACAGAAACTGCACACAGACAGTACCCCAAGCTCAGGATCAAACCTGCTAGGCTTATAATTATACCTATAAATAAAACAATACCAACTTTGACTGTAGTTAATACTGATCCACATTGTTATGCTTACGAAAACCAATAACAGTAAAATTATGGGCTCCTGGTGGTACGCATACTTTTTGAGCACCACAGCACTATTTGAGAAAAAAGATGAAATCAGTGCCATCAGGAAGATCCCAGAGCTTGGGCAGTACTCAGGAGTGTTTATATTGATCACTGACACGAATATATTGGGGGCTTTTAAATAAATGGGAAGAGACTTCCTAACTCAGTGGGACAGAACATTGCTAAGCAGTGAGCATAAAGCCTCTATAAAAACACTATATTCCAATATCAGCTCAAAAGCTGTGCCACATTACAGTTAATGACCCAAGCCCAGTTTAAGCGATCACAAAGTGGATGATTTTACCACTGAGCCGTAGCTGATGGCCATTGTCTGCAGCGCCCACGGCAATCCGAGCCCCACCAGGATGTCAAACACATTACTGCCGATGCTGTTAGACACAGCCATGTCGCCCAGACCTGCAGCGCACACACATGCACACACACAATGTCACAAAACCAGCTAACACAGCCTGCACAGTCATACATGACCTATTGTTATTAGAGTCAGGGACACATAGCTTAAATAAATAAATGTGACCGAAACTCACATGATAATAATAATACAAAAAAGACTGACACCCACATAGTAAATCATATATCTTTGTCATTATTTAATCTAATGTATTTAATGTAAGCTGTAATGTTTTTTGGTTAAGTCATTTCCACATGACAGAACAGCAAGTGAGTAAACGCTACAAAAAGTCCACATACAGAAGACTTCAGTTAGCAGAATGAAAGTTACTGTCATGGACATTTTTATGTGTTTTGTTAGCTAACATGAGCTAAGCTGACAGGAATTCTGAGAGGATTTCAAGCCTTTCACAAATCTTCAAGGAATTCACAAATCTTCACAGCGAATGCTAGCCAGCCAGCTAACATGAGCTAACTAGACAGAATTCAAGAGGAGTTTTGTTCAGTAATGCTGATAATCTCCTCTGCTAGTATGCCCTAGCTAACATAAGCTAACCAAACAGGAGTCTGGTTACGCAAGGATTTTGAAGTCATATTTACACATTTATGAATTTTCACTGCTAATGCTTGCCATCTAACTAAAATGAGCTAAATTGACAGAAAGTCTCAGATGATGTTCAAATCACACAGACTGATATTAAGAATGTTCTATGCAAGCTAACTAACATAAGCTAATCTGACAGGATTTCTGAGAGGGTTTACTTTTGAGAGTCAGGTGCTGCTTAATAAAGTTTGAATAGGGTGTCTGAGTTCATATATAGCCTAATCAGTTTAATAATGTGCTTAGATTATGCAGAGTACTGCCAATGCGAGTCTCTGTGAATGACTTATTAGGATAGAAATGATATTGTATTAGGACAAGCGCATTCACAATAAAGCTATCATTTGCCTTGCAGTCAGCAATACTGTCAGAGCTCCAGGAAACTGTTCACAAGTTGGCAATCATAACAAAATCCTCCCCAATACACTCTCAACATGATATTTGAATAGATGAGACAAACCTTGGCGAGCAACAATCAGGCTGGCAATGCAATCTGGAACGCTAGTCCCGGCTGCCAGGAACGTGATGCCCATAATAACATCGGGAATCCCGAGAGTGTACCCAATGATGGTAACCTACAACAGCATGGAAGCTAGCAGGTCAGCAAAACAAGGAACTGTGATGAAAGCAGAGTAAAACGGAAAAGATGGCTATTCCACACTTACCATCCACACCATAAAGTAGGAGAAGACTGCGATCCAGACAGTCGAGAGGATGAAGGACAGCATGAAGTATTTCTCCCACCGAGGTCTGGAGCAGTTTGGGATGGTGAAGAAGAGCAGAAGCAGCAGAGGCCATGATATCAGCCATTTGATCTTGTTCATGCAGCCTTCTAGATACACACAAACACATACACACACACCTCATCAGCAGATCCTTCATGAACAATGAAGCAATAAAGGACTCTGAACACTGTTTCCCCTCTTAGACCAGTGATGGAGGGCTTTTAGGAGATGTTTCTATGAGAAATTATAACAAAGCCGAACATCTTTACAGCACGTCTGGCAGTTCCAACTGGTGCAGCTGTTAAAAAAGTTGCCCTGCTCTCAAGTGGCTGCGATTTCAAATCCCGACAATGCCACAGCCATCTAAAAAGAGCACATAAGTACACACTTGAACACACTTGAAAATGAGCTCTCCTCACTCACAAACATATACACAAATATAACTTCCTGTGAGTGATTTGTGCATCCTACAATCCTACCTGTGTTTGACTGCTTTGCTAGTATCACATACATTAAAGAAGTTTTACACATCACATTATGAATACTTTATTAGCGGGACTTGTTATAGAAGACAAGTTTTCCAAGATTTCCTATAGAAGACACATTGATAGAAAGGATTGTTTCACAGCTAAAAAATAGCAACCAATTGTTAATCAAGTTTCATACATCATTTACAGTAGGGTAATTTTGTTTATTCTGAATTTACTCCCCCCCCACCTTAAAGTATACTACCCCAACCCCAATTTTTACTCTCAGTTTTTTTGTTTTGTTTTTCCAATTTGCATTTGCACAGGACCCACATGAACCGTAACACACTCAACAGTGGAAAGAAATGGTTTGGGCTGAATATATTTAATTTTTTATATTGAATTAAGATTTTGTTAATAACAATCATTTTGAATAGAAAATTTGTATTATTTTTACAGAAGGCCATCCTCAGAAGACCAAATTAGGGGGATTAGGAAGATTATATTCCTTTAGTTTTTTGGTTTTTTTTAATTAGTGGCTGCTATCACAAACATTTAAAACCTCCTTTAGCAAATCCTAAACATAATTAATGTTTTTAATAAAATGTCATACTTCACGCATGAGCGTATTTTGTGTTTAGGTGAACTCATATGTTAATTGTTTTACCATTTTTTCACACAGTCACTGTGATAGAGAACAGAATGTGTAGTGTTCACTATTTTTGTCCTCTTTTCCACAAGAATGGATTCTTTTGTCAGTGATAAAGCAGGAATGATTGACAGCTTTCTATGGATTCATTAGGGGTAACATTGCTGTGATATTTTTCCCCTTGAATTGATGTGAATATCAGTTTTGCAAATAGATATTATAATCCAGAATGTGTGTGTGTGTTTGGAGCTCAATGGTGGCCTCAGTATGACCTGCCTAAAGCATTACTTTAAAAACCTCTAATAAATAAATAAATAAATAAATAAAAGCTTCAGTCCTTATTCTTAACTACACCAGTGTTGGAACAAAGCGATGTGTACTGAAGGCATAACATTTACACAGTACATTGAACACTGTAGTCACTTCACTGCTGCTAAGAACTTAGATGGAAATGATGTTCTTACATTAATCTTTCCATCACCAAATGCTGGTGAAGATTTAGTACATGATAAACAAATGGAAAAAAAGAGATGTGTGTTTAAAGAGAATCCACTAATCTTTAATTTGAAGTGGATTATAATCAGCTATACAAGATATCAAGACAACAAGGTGCAGCATCTGTATTAATGGAAGCAATACCACATACAATTGTTTGTAAGTAATGTCTGACTGATCTTCATTCTGATAAACAGACTTGCCTGTTCCAGCCCTACTTCTGACTGGAGATCTCATCACCTGAAAAATCACTCGCTGCTGCTGAGGATGGTCCGACACGCACAGCCGAAAGATCACCATGAAATTACTGTGGATGGTACTACATGAAAAGCATAAATATGGCTGCGGATGTTCTTCCTCGGAAAGCCTTAGGACTGCAGTTGCTAAGAACAGTTTGCACTCCAGTCTCCATCACTGAATAGTTAATAACTTCAGCTTGATACAATAGACTTAAAGATAAAACTATAATGAATTCAGAAAAAAACTCTGATGCTCATACTCATTAGCTGCTCATATGTTCCTGTTTACACAACTGCACTTTTTTGACTATATAATATAGAGTTGTAGAAAGAATTTATTTATTAATAATAGATAGAAATTATTTATAAATCACAGTATTCATTGTCACCCAGATAAGGATGGGTTCCCTTCTGAGTCTGCTTCCTCTCAATGATGCTTCCTCATGTTGTCTCAAGGAGTTTTTCCTTGCCAGTGTCACCTCTGGCCTGCTCATTATGGATAGATTTATCAATTTATGTCTGGAATTTATATTTATATAACAGCTACATTTATATAACAACTGCAATGTTAAGGGCCTTAATCAAGGGCCTTCAGATCTCCAGAACTGACCATCAATCATGAGCTACCAGTGCAAGTTTCTTCCCCAGTTTCATAGAGAAAATCCACTGTCACACCCTTTTCTTTTCTCCATGTCTATCTTACTTGGTATAGTGAACGGTGAGGTCAGTTCTCCATCCTCCTCCTCACTTGGCTTGTCCTCTGGCACGTTCCCGTTCTCAATGTCACTCTTTCCATCCACCACTGCCACCTCAACGCCATTGGCTCCCTGCACCAGCTTCTGCCTCTGTGTGCAAAAAAAATTATTTTAGCACATTATTAGGCTAATTGGGAAATTGGATTTAAGGAAACTGCATAAGCACTGGCAATGGGCTAAGTCTACATTTATTACCCGATTCGCATATATTAGGTCTGTTTGAATTTTACTGTTTATTGTTTGGATAAAATTTTAAATTGTTTATCAAGCAGTAATATTTCCATATTCAATGGAAATATTCCAATGTTGCATGTTGCCTGAAAAACACCTTTTCTAAACTTTCTGCCAAATCTGTAAAATCGACAAAATAAATAAATTAAAACTAACCTTAAACAACTAAAATTAAAGGTTGATCATAAAATATATGATTTTCACCCTCTACGGTAAAAGCTACTGCTAATGTTCACTGTGTGTAGCTATATAACATTACAGGCTCATTAATATTCAAATGTCATTTTTAAAGAGTTTCTACACGTCATGTGATGCGCACCTCTGTAATAATGAGACGGCTGGCCATGCGCAGGCGAGTTTTGGGTCCGAAGTGGTTGGTGACCATGACACGAAGTCCAGCCTCGGGAAAACGGTAATTTGGAGGACTGGCATTGATGATCTCGTCCACCATGACCACTGAACCTCGAGTGTAGGCCTTACTAGGTTTGACTACACAGGGTATAGCCAATATATATATTACATACTGCAATCTTAGGAATATACACGTTTTATAATTCAGCGTAATTAGAAGTGAGGGTGAGACACATACTCATGAAACAATCCAGTTAAAGTTCGAAATATGGTTAAAATCCAGTTCAGCTAAATATTAGCTACTAGCTGTTATAGCTACTGTTGTAGTCATTTTAGAATTGTGCGTGTTGACACAGAAATGCACAAGATGATGTGCAAGGACATGAACAGCTTTAAATTAGCAGCTTCACACTAAAAGTTTCAGAAAAAAAAGAAAATGTGCCTTATAATCCAACAATTACAGCTCATAACTACAATTACACAATTGTACAGAATTTCAGCTACATTGGCAAAACCCATTTTTCCTCAAATTCCCTCTAATGTTCAACATTTATTCAAAGGTACAAAAACACACAGGACAGAGATAATTATTCCATAACAAGACATAAAACAATGGCCAGGCAGAAGCAAGAGTGGGTTTAGTACAGCTAAACAGACAGGCTAGTGGGCTCGAATAAAGCAGAATTGAGCTGAAAAGCCAGAATTCACAGAAGAGAAGAGGGAGAAAAAGATAACGAGAGAGGATACAAGGGATTACCTTTTCATCAGACTGCAGCAAAAAGCACGCACACTCACACTCCCATACACACACACACACACACACACACACGTGCACACACAACTGGAGCACATGGCCACAGGAGGACGTCTCTGCTGAAAACGTCAAAAGCACATTCAAATTAGATATGAAGTACAGAAGGCAAAGTGCTTTACAACTCTCGTTTAGTACAAAGTGTAAACAAAAGGGAGATTTTTTATCAGATTTTTATTATTTTTGTGTAAATCTGAATTTTTTTTTCACCTCAAAGTGAACTATTTAGCCTAAATGGAACGCCATTTGTGCACACACCCACACACACACACACACACACACACACACACACACACACACACACACCCCATGCCACCCATGGTTTATTCCTTACATAATAAATCTTTATACATTACTAATTAGAATGTTATTTTCCTAAATATTACTATTGTAAACTATTTTAAGTAATATCAATTCTATGAATAATATGAATACTATCAATACTAATATTAATACTATAATTTCTTTATTGTGTGTTGTTCTAATTTCACAGCATATTACATTATTATTGATACGTCACGTTATCATCATGACGACTGTGTTATATAATCTGTCCTGTTCAAGACTGTCCTATTCAAAAGACAGGCATCTTCTTTAATTAGGACAAATATGAAAAAAAAAAAAAAGCTCCATGAAAGTATGTATAACATGGCAGACATAACACTTGCTCCAAGCAAGGACCAAATCTTAAATCTTAATATAAAAAAAGATACAATTTTGTGACCATATCATAAACTGTGATAAGGTACTAAAATGAATAATCACTGATAATTAAACATGCAAGTATTGAGTTTTTATTAGTTCTGTATTAACTGTTATTCATCATTCTCTCACCCTCTTTCTCTCTCAGCTAAAAAGAGTTTCATTTCAATCAATATTATTTAATCAATACGATTCAATGAATAAATCAATATGATTTTAATATCTACTCATCCTTATGAACTATGTAACTAAAAGATGGACCCAAATGCCATGCCGTGATGATCAGCCTGTCTGTTTAGCCTTACCTGAACCCAGCAAAGGTAATGAAGGGTCATCGGAGACAGAAGCACAACAATCATTACCGTCCTCCAACTCGTTAGCGCTCGCTGCGTTCCCGTTAGCAACATTCTTGTTGCCTTTTCCAGTGAAAAAAGCCTGCATGGTGGAGTTAAATCTGAAAGAGAACATGATACACAGAGGGAAATCAAGTGTTGAAAACAACACAAACAGCAATGGATTTATTTTTTTATATTTGTAGAGTATACATTCATCACTGCCAGCACATCCGAGCATGGCTGCCGAGCAATTTCACAACTGATCAGCACTGTACTTCATTCCCACCGATGTAAAAACGATGAGGAACGTTCTGCCAGTTGCAATGTTTTGCCGACAGCTTGTCTCATTTACACAGTTATCTACCTCAATGAACAGCAAAAAAGCACAAGACATTTTAAAGGGAAAATCAAAAGATATAAATTCCCTAAAGCCTGGTTCGTTATTGTATTGGAAATATTAAAAGGATGAGTCAAATGTAGTGCATCAGCCAAGACATGATTGATGTCTGAAGTTTTCTTCTTTGGTTTGCATGGGAGCAATGAAGCTTATAGCCGATTAAATCACACATTCACCTCCTAACAACACTGCTTGGCTCAATAATGTCATTTATAGATAAATATATCAAATAAAAATATCAAAATGGCCATGTGAGACTAATTAAATGCATGAATATGACACAACTAATAATTAATGAACTAATAGTAATTCATAATTTAATGGTGTAATCAGAGGCATTTTAGACTCCAGTCTATTATTTCTTTGAATTCACTTGAATCTTCTCATTTGTAGATTATCATATTTGTCTTAATTTTATTTTCCATTTTTAAATTTGCTATTATGTTAATACTACAGCAAAGAAACAAAAACACTATTTCTTTCTTTAGTCTGCATTTTTTCCCCTCACACTTAAAGGCATATGGCCTTTGAAGTTGAACTAGCATGAGGATGTGTTTTTAATGGAGAATATAAAGCATTTCTGTAATGCGCTCTGGATAAGGGCATCTGCTAAATGCTGTAAAATGGCAAGGTCTAGATGCTATTTAAAAAAAAAAACACACACCAGAAAAATCTGGCAACCTCGGAAATAGCATTTCTTTTTGCCATTGTACACAGTACAAAGAAATTCTAGTGCGACAACCTCAGCAGTGCTTGTCGCATAAAAACACAAATAAAACTCAGTAAAAATATGTATATAATAATTTTTTTTTAAAAACTGTAGGAACTAAGCATGGATAAAAACACATTCGCACACACACTCATATACATATACTCATGCATGCATACAGTCACATATGCACTTGCATGCACGTTATCCACTTAAGCGTGTGCGTAACCCATCTCTGAATACGAGTAACTTTCCCAGCATAAGCATTGTCAGCTACATTAGCCTCACAGCTCCTTGGAAAAAGCAAACTTCAGACACCAAACGAGTCATGCCTGGTCAAACTGTAAATCTGTTACTTGTAACAAAAATTGTATATGTACCCCATTGCTGTGACATTTTTAAGTCAGAAATTGTAATTTATCTATCAGTTTATGGACTTTTAACTATTTCCCAGTGAACTGTGACACAGCATGAGCAGCAGTTGGAAAAAGATGCATTCGGCTGCCTTCACAAATTTTCAGAGGAAGGGTGTTAGCCTACACTGTCCCCAGTTGGTAGCTGTCGTGTGCTAGGCGAGAGCTGGCTGGTGGGTGGGAACTGGCAGGTAACCAAAACGGGTCGAAAAATGATACATGATGCATTATATAAATCCCCTGTACTCACTTCATGATCAGAATGTATCCTGTATACATGACCACCAACACCAAGCTCTCCCACCTGGAAAGAAGAAAACAGTGTATAAAACACCATTTCTGCTAATCACGCTGTTAAAGAATCAGCAGAAACAGAAAACAGGAGTAACACACACTCACCATACGATCTTCTCATCATAGATGAACTTAAAAAAAAAGAGCAGAGAAAGATGATTGTAGAATCATTAGACCACAAAAAGGATGTCAGAGTGTACATGATTACATAATGGTGTATGTATTCAAATGATGTAGACAAGTCATTTAATACTGTCAGCTGATCAAACTGCTGATTTGGAATAAATGTGTGTGTTTACTGAGATGATACTGAACACACACAGTCCTGCATTTGTGTTTGCAGCAGGACTTACTGCAATCAGTGCCACAACAGACAGGATGTAGTAGAGAGAGTCCCGAAACACGGCCCACCATGTCAATAGCACCACCTGACACGCACACACACACACACACACACTTGCAGTTAGAGGGGGAAATTCATGTGATCATGAACAAAAATGTGCATGTATTTGTGCATAGTATAAACATGGATGAAAATATATTTGGAATTAGAGTGCATGCAGAGGCATCAAGCATCAAACCACTGCAATGATCTGTACTTAATTTCTCTACTTAATGGGTTTTAAAAAAAAAATGGATGCAACATAAAGCAGCTGACCAAGGGGGAAGAAGCCCAGTCACCTGAATGGAAAAGGACAAAGTATTGGGGGGAAAAAAGCAGTTTCACATCCACTTCCTTTGAATTCCCTTCTCTGTTCACAGATTTTATATAAACCGGAGGTGTCAAACCTTTATCTTGGACACAATTCAGTCCAAACTGGTTCAGCGAGGGGCTGAAACACATGTCTAGGCTGTCTGAAGGACCAAGTATAACAAAAGATTTTCTGACTTAAAATGACTGATCTCACCTTTTTTTTGTGTGTGTACAACTTCTGAAAAAGCTATTCAGTTCCCCCTACTGGTGAACTCTACAAGGTGTCCCAAAAGTCTCCATACACAGTGAAAATGAACACTTTTTAGCAAAATGTCATTTTATTTACAAAACATCCTCTACAATATTGCCATTTCTTTGTAAACACACACGGTAGTCGTCTCTCGCACTCATTATGAACTTGTGTTAACACATCTGGTGCTCTGCATGTAACTGCATGTCCATCGCAACCTAATACTAACCTACCAGACTAAATACTAATCTCTTAATACTAATCTCCATTAGCATGGCTATAAGATTTAGGTAGGGGGAAGCTGGAATATCGTACTGATCATAAAAACACTAACAAATGGACATATTCAAATCAGACTAGTGCAACACTTAACAGTCTAAATCATGAGTTACATCACCAGCTATAAGATAAAACACTTCTTTCAGTCCAAAACTTATGGCACTGCAGAAACCAGCTTGCAAGAAAATAATAAACAACGAAACACAGGTATCAGAACTTTCTCCTTCTCTTTGTGTGGATGTACTGCAGTCAAAAGACAGACTGCTGCTTACACATGAAGCCTGGAGGACCAAACTTTCTCCCACAAGGAAACACTTCCACAAAACCACATCCATCCCTGCAGCAATGTGCACCATAAACAAACCGTAAGCCTTCTCCTCATAGAAGCTACAGCAGCATGTCCTGTTCTATTCCTGCATGGTGTCCTGTCTCTGTGCTGCCTTTTATGTCCAGGCCCCTGAGACACCACTCTGCCTCGGGCTACAACCTTTGCTTGAACCGATTGCTGCAATAGTACAGTGAAAATAATCACAGTGTAGAACAACTAAGAACAACAATTTCAGTTCGGCGTTAGTGCCGGGTGATTATAGCACTGTGGAAGAAGTGCTACTTAATTTAGCTCACAATGTATATATTAACCAGAAATGTACCCTATAGTGAAGTAAGGGAAGCAGAAGCCTATCCAAACACAGAGCTGAGCAGCCGAGGGTCCTTACTTTGGATTAACATTGACTCTGTGACTCAATAGTAGCACTTTGCCAGTGCTGGTTCAGTTCTCCAGCAAATTCAATTAGATTTTTTATTCCTATAGTGCTTTGAACAATAGATGATGTCAGAAAAGCAGTTGGACAGAAATCCAGATGTAGACCTTTGCGACAACATGAGGAAGTAACCATGAGAGGAACCAGACGCAAAAGGGAACCCATCCTCTTCTGGGTGATATTGGCTAGTGCGATTATACACCATTACAACATATAGCTGTAGAAGAGTAAAGGCAAATACTACTAGGTGTGTTGAAAGGATGTTCAGATGTTCATCTGGGGTGCTTTTTCCTTCAGTGGGAAAATGGAGCTTCAGGTTGTGTAGGGGCATCAAACGGCAGCTGGCTATGTGGACATGTTGCAGCAGGCATCCC
>CM074963.1:11754892-11774759 GCA_037577455.1 Pangasius macronema
CTCTGTTTTTTTGTCTCTTGCTCCTTTTTCTTCTTTTGACATTTTGAAGCTGTTCTTACAACCTGGTTATGATCCACCAGTGCGAATACTTGGAATTATATTATATTATATTATATATTGCATGTTGTATTTATATATATGCCTTGGTATCTGCTTTATGACATGGTTATAGTTAAAAATCTTAATATCACACAACTGTATGACAGATTCTTACAATTATCAGATCATGATAACCCTAACCCTAACCCTAGATATTGACTTTTTTTGGTAAGCAGCAAGAATTTATATGGTTGCCACTTATATTCTGGAAAATACGATAGTGTAAGCTGTGCACAAGTAAACAGCATGCACTACACTATGAAATCTGTGTCTCCTCCACATGCGCAAACAGAAGGCAACCAAACATGCCCATATGTGTACTTGGCACTATTGGTCACTGGAAACTATTTGGGTTAATAAATAAATTAATGAAAAAGATGAAAAGATGCCTCTGCATGTACACACACACACACACACACACACACACACACACACACACACACACACATACCTGTCCAGCAAAAATCCCACACACTCCAATAATGCAGAGGATGTTGAATACAGCAGAGCCGACAATGGTTCCTACTCCAACATCACCGTGAGTAATGAACACCCCTGCGAATGCATATTAGATCTGAAATCTTGGAAATTAAGCTCTAAATCAGTATAATTTAGACATGACATGGAACAACAGCAGGTAGCGTTATTGCATTTGTCTGAATACAGTCATGTTTTGCATTGTACTTTGTTTTATTTAAATGCCATATACTGTATACATACAGATGGCTAAGATTTAGCTCTTCTCTAGTATTATAATACTAGTGTGTGTTTGTGCTTACCTATAACGGATGCGAAGAGTTCAGGAGCTGAGCTTCCTGCAGCCATGAAGGTGGCTCCCGCTACATCCTCACTAAGATCCAACTTCTGCAGAACACACCCAATATCCCACACACAAATCCACAGTTTACAACACACATACACAACAAATACAATTTACAAACTACACACAGACCACGATCTACATACACTTCAGGACATGGCAAACAATCCACAAACACTGAAAACACGCACGCACACACACACACACACACACACACACACACACACACACACACACACACACAAACATTGACTCTGAGCCTGTTAGTGTTTCTTTAAAAACTAAAGTAAGATGTGATGTTCCCAGGGTATCCTGATTTCCTGTCTTTAGGAAGCAAGAACCTTAAGCTCTTACCTCACATATCTTCTCCAGAGAGGTCACAAAGTAGTCGTCACACACAATCGCCAGTGCAAGGAACATATACAGAGCCTGCGAGGGGACACATACAGCAGGATACTCACACATGCTCTGTGTTTTATTTCCCCAAACCTATACTCCTGACTATTGAAAATGTAAGTAATGTAATAATAAAAAGTAAATTACATTTAAAAGATGATTATATATATATATATATATATATTTTGGTACAGAGATTTTTAGTGGTGAAACGAACAAATGTATGCTATTTGCTATGCTGTAAAGCTATTTTTATTAGACAAAGCATTAAAATAAAGGAAATAAAGGAAATTAGACAAGAGCACAATATTTCCACCTTAAGAATATTGGTAAAAACTATCCATATTGTAAGCTACAATACATTTCTCCAGAAATACATGTCATGTCATTGTGTGTTTTTGGAAAATTGCTGTAACCAACAATGTAGCTAGCTTTTTAAAGTCTGGCTTAATTAAAAAAAAAAAAAATTTAAATGCTTAAAAAATATTTAACAAATACATCATGGAAGGTTATTATTTTCCATTTCATTAGCTGTTGCATATAACTAGTTACAATCCTTTCTGACCTGACCTGCATATTTGGCATCTAAAAATCTGCAGGTTTGACACGTATCCTGAAAAGAACACCTCAAGGTTTTATAAATCATCTCAGACATACAGAGCAATGAGCTAATGCATAAATCCCTCAATAGAGTTAATGAACCCATATTTTAAAGACCAGAGTCGAAGTTTGAAAGATGGCAGCTATAAACTAAACCTGGTCAATAAAACTCCCCTTTAACCACCATTGATTGAATCATACACAGCTCTGGTGGAAGCAGCATCTTGACTGAGAATTGAATCTCAGCATCTTAACTGAGAATTGACTGAGAATTATTGAAAAAAAATTAGTTCTTCACTCCTCCAGCAGGAGAGATGACATGATTAATAAATGATGGCTCTGCCTTCTTGTATTGCTGCAGCAGCTGGAGCAGGAATAGATATTGGCCATAGGTGGCGACACTGCACCGAGCAGCCGGTCAGAGTCACGGATGAGAACACCACAAGCATTAACGCCATTACACCATCCTATAGTGTGTTACATAACGAAGAGCAGGTTTTAACTGCTGCAAACGAGCAAGTGGAGATAAGCTGAGTGTTAGGATAGCGCCAGATTATCAATGCAGCACCAGTGCCTCCAAACAGCTCTATGATTTTTCAGGACAAGAGAGTTTAAAAACAATATAATGACATTTAGGATAAAAAAAATTTGTTAGAAATTCTCAAATAATTTCTCATTTCTCTTATTAGGAAATGTCTATTTTAATGCTTATTTAAAGTCCTAAAGGTGAATTTGGTAAGTCAGAAGTATTGAAATGAAGTATTTTATTAGAGCATGAATTTACAGATGTTGAGATGGAGGTGGTTTGTAAAAGAGACAAAATGAATATGGAAATGAAAAGAAAGAGGTGGATATAAAAGAAACAGAAAAGATGAGTGATAAGTGATGGAAATATGGACACTGGAGCAAAGGCATTATGGATAAAGAGAGAGCCATGTGGAGATAAAGACATGGAGGTGGAGTTGGAGATTAATAGAAGATGTTAGGATGAGAGAAAAGGAGATGAATATGAAAACAGAGACAGAGGTTAAAAAAAGAGAGATATTGAAGTGAGTGGATTTGAAGAGACAAAAGGATATGGAAATGAAGAAAGAGTGATACAGGTAGAGTTGAAGACATGGATAGAGGTGAAGAGACAGATGGAGGTAGAGGTGGGAAGACAGATGGAGATAAAAGAGAAAGCAACTGAGGTAGAGGTGGGAAGATAGACAGAGTGTGACCTGGGTAAAGGAAAGGAGACAGATGGAGATAAAAGGACAGTGATTTGTGGAAATAGATGGGGATGAAGGGAGAGATAGAGGTAGATGTGAGTTGGTAGATGAGGATCAAGGATGAGATGGAGGTTAGAGGTAGAGACAGATGTAGATGAAGAAAGAGGAGATGATGAAAGAGGTAGAAGCAGAGTGAAAGACAGATGGTGTTAGATGGAGACAAAAGATAAGATGGAGGTAGAGGTGGGGAGAACAATAAAGGGAGAGGGATGTACATAAAATGTTGAAAGATGAATATAGATAAAGAAAGAGAGATGAGGTAGAGGTTGAGTGATAGATGAAGATAAAGGAAGTACATTGGCAATAAAAGTAGAAAGAAAGAGAGATGAAGGAAGATGTGAGGCAGTAGATAAAGAGAGAGATGGAAGTAGAGGTTTATGGAGATGGATGAAAGGAGAGGGATGGAAGTGAAGATAGATAGATAGATAGATAGATAGATAGATAGATAGATAGATAGATAGATAGATAGATAGATAGATAGATAAGGAGAGAGGTTGTGGTAGAGATTAAGAGATAGATAGAAATAAAGAGAATGATGGAGGTAAAAAGTGTCACAATGTGGGGAATGAACCCAGGTCTCTGGAGTGATAGTCCAACACAGAGCCACTAGACTATTGGGGAAAACAGACTCAAGTGCAGAGCAAAACAGGTAGTGTCCATAAGATTTATTTAAAAAGGTTCTTAAGGCCAACACAGAAAAAGCACCAAAATAAGTCTAAACCTGAAGGCAAACAAATCCAAAGGGAAAATCTTAGCAAAGATTTAGCGAAGACTTAGCAAAGACATGGACTTGAGACAGGGTTTAAATACACAAGCTAATAGATCACATGACAGGGAGACAATGAGGTACAGGTGAGCAAGGTAATTACAAGTCAACAACACAGAGTAATTTGACGACCTCTGGTGGTCAAAACTGTTCATTATTGACAGGACCCCCCCCCCACCCCCCCACCCCCCACCCCCCACCAAGAACGTCTCCTGATGTTCCTAGGGGCAGTAGGATGATAAAGATGAAAGTCCCTCTTGTCTAGGATGTCCCGAGCAGGAACCCAGGAGCGTTCCTAAGGGCCATAACCCTCCCAGTCCACCAGATACTGGATCCCACCTTGAACCTGGTGAGAGTTCATCAGTTGGTGGACTGTAAAGGCCGGTTGAACATCAATGATCCGGGGTGGAGGTGGAGCTTTGGGGGCGGGAGCCAGAGGGGAAGTGAGCACAGGTCATAGCTGGGATACATGGAAGGTGGGGTTGATCTTAAAGAAGCAGGGCAGCTGGAGCTGATAGGTGACAGGATTGACCTTGCGGATAACCTTGAAGGGGCCGACAAAACGGGGGGCAAGTTTGTGGGAGTCCACCCTCAAGGGGAGGTCTCTAGAAGATAGCCACACCCTCTGCCCAGGACGGAAACAACAGGCTGGCCTACGGTGACGGTTGGCTTGAGTCTGATACCTCTTGGAAGTTCGCAGCAGGGCCTGCCGGGCCTTTTGCCAGGTCTTTTTGCAACTCCTGATGAAGAGTGAAACAGAAGGCACACCGGCATCATCCTCTTGCTCAGGGAACGGGGGGGGCTGGAATCCAAACTGGCACTGAAAAGGTGACATCCCCGTAGCAGAGGACTGGAGAGTGTTGTGTGCATATTCTGACCACAGAAGCTGAGAGCTCCAGGATGAAGGGTTGTCAGATGCCAGACTCCTAAGTGTGGTCTCCAGCTCCTGATTAATCCTTTCCATCTGCCCATTAGATTGGGGATGGTAACCAGAGGAGAGGCTGGTAGTGGCCCCAATAAGCTTGCAAAAAGCATGCCATACACAGGAGGAGAACTGAGGGCCTCGATCAGACACCATGTCCTGGGGAAGACCAAAAACTCAAAAAACAAGCTCAATGACCAGTTCAGCCATCTCAAATGCTGTAGGCAATTTAGGTAGAGGTATAAAACAGCAGGCCTTAGAGAACCTGTCCACCACAACTAAAATTACACTGTTATGTTTAGAGGCAGGCCTGTGATAAAGTCCAGTGAGAGATGAGACCAAGGGCGATTCAGGATGGGAAGAGGGTGCAGGAGACCTTGTGGTTGTTGTTGCTGATTCTCGCTCTGGACACACACGGAGCAGCTTGCCACAAACCCCTTCACATCATTGGACATACCAGGCCACCAGAAACGTCTGTGGAGGAACTCATAAGTTCTTTGATACCGAGTGTGAGGTGTGCAGTGAGGTGCGAAGAGTGTCCCCATTGAAGCACTTGGGACCTTACAGCTTTTGGTACAAATAGGAGTCCTGCAGGGCCTGTTCCGGGATCTGGGTCAGTCTGAAGTGCCTGCTTGACCACTGCCTCAATTCCCCAGCGGATGGGTGCCACAATTCAGGATGGAGAGATGACTGGTTTGGTTTCCCTCTCTTGACTGGAGTTATGTAACTCCCTTGAGAGAGCATCAGGCTTTTTGTTCTTAGTTCCGGGACGATATGACAGAATGAAATCAAAGCCACAAAAAAAAAAAAAAAAAAAATAGTGCCCATCTGGCCTGACGGGGATTCAGGCACTTAGCTTGTTGGAGGTACTCCAGATTTTTATGATCCGTCCACACCAGGAATGGATGCTGGGCCCCTTCCAGCCAGTGTCTCCACTCTTCTAGGGCGAGCTTAACCGCCAACAACTCCCGATCTCCAACATCATATCGAGACTCAGTGGGAGTCAGGCAGTGAGAGAGGAAGGCACAAAGATGCAATTTGCCATCAATAGAGCATTGGGAAAGAATGGCATCTATTTCCACATCTGATGCATCAACCTCCACAATGAATGGTAAGGTTGGATCTGGCAGTGTTAAGATCGGTGCTGAGGAAAAGCATTGCTTGAGATTCTTAAATGCCTTGTCAGCCTCTCGTGTCCACAAAAAAGAGCAGGTACTTTTCTTAGTCAAGGCAGAAATTGGGGCGGCCACTGAACTAAAGTCTCTGATGAATTTGCGATAAAAATTAGCAAAGCCAAGAAACCTTTGTACCTCCTTTATAGTACTTGGTGTGGGCCATTCTCGAACAGCCTGTGTCTTTTTGGGATCCATACCAACTCTGCCCTCCTTGATGATAAAGCCGAGGAAAGAGACCTCTTTGACGTGAAATTCACACTTCTCGGGTTTGACATGCAGGTGGTTCTTAAGAAGTCTCTGGAGATGGTGGTAGTGCTCATGAAGGGACTGGGAGAAAATTAAAATGTCGTCCAAGTAGACGAACACAAACTGGTTCATCATGTCTCTGAGAGCGTCATTGATAAAAGCCTGGAACACCGCTGGGGGATTGGTCAATCCAAACGGCATTACTAGATACTCGTAATGGCCAGACGAGGTATTAAAGGCCGTTTTCCATTCATCCCCTTCACGGATTCTAACTAGATGGTACGCATTTCGTAGGTCTAATTTAGTAAAAATAGTGGCCCCCTGAAGTAAGTCAAATGCTGTGGACATTAGTGGCAAAGGATAACGATTACGGAGTAATTTTGTTAAGGCCCCTGTAATCAATACATGGCCATAGACCGCCATCTTTCTTGCCGACAAAGAAGAATCCAGCCCCTGCTGGAGAAGTAGATGGATGAATGAACCCTGAAGCCAGGGCATCTCTAATATAAGAGAAAATCCAAATGGAAAATCCAAAAATCGTTAACACAGATGCAGGCAGAGGTTCAGAAGATCAGACAAATAAATCCAAACGGAAAATCCAAAAATCATTAACAGAGAGGCAGGCAGACAATTCAGGAGACCAGGTAATCCAAACAGTAACAAAAGGCATAGAGTTTGCAACACAAAGGAAGACAAAGATTTAGCAAAGACATGGACTTGTGACAGGGTTTAAATACACAAGCTAATAGATCACATGACAGGGAGACAATGATGTACAGGTAAGCAAGGTAATTACAAGTCAACAACATAGAGTAATTTGGCGACCTCTGGTGGTCAAAACTGTTCATTAGTGACAGAAAGGGAGTGATAGAGATGAAGAAAGAGGGAGATGGAAATAGAGGTGGAGAGATAGGGATGAAGAAAAAAGTGATAGAGAAAGAGGTGGAGAGAAAGACGGAGGTGAAGAAAGAAGGAAATGGAGAAAGAGGTAGCAGTACATACAGAGATAAAGAGAGGAAGATAGAGGTAGAGGTGAAGAGACATGGAGATGAAAGCGAGAGAGAGATGAAGGAAGGCAGACACATAAATATACATGAAGATTAAACAGAGTCATGTGGAAGTAAAGACAGTTATAGAGATGAAGAAAGAGATGAAGATTAAGGATGAAGAGGAAAAAGTTAGAGATAAAAAGAGAGAGAGAGAGAGAAAGAGAGAGAAGTGGAAATCCCTTATGGCAGGCAAAGATGTGACAGCGAGGAGAGTAAGAGAGTTGAAGCTTTTTTCCTCACCGCTAGGATATGCAGTAGCACTGCTCCACTTTTCCGCTCAGCGTTGGTGAAATAGTCATCAGGAAATTCGTGTACGGCTGCAACACACACACACACACACACACACACACACACACACACACACACACACACACACAAAATTGGCTGAGCCATGTTTGCAGCTGTTGTAACATCGTCGGTATACACACCTGTGAGCATATAACAATAATTCTGTTATCAATGTGCCAATAACAGCAACAAAAATGTAACACTTCAGCCATTGTTCAGTCCAGAGAATACACTCAGCAAAATGAGCTCTCTGGATGGGAGGGATGGTATACTCTCTCTAATGTCAATCACAGTGACACTAGCCAATCGTGGGTGTCTGTGAGCTCATGTATGCGCAAGAGGGCAGATAGTGCTTTCTTCCAAGTGTGTTACAGCATGCAACCCTGTGATGCAGCATGAGCAGGAGTTTGTGAGAAAATGATGTTGGCTGGCTGAAAAGACGCTCGTGTCAGCCGTCACCTTCCTCAGTAGGTAGCTATCGTATGATGGAGAAGAGCTGGATAGTGGATAGGATGTGGCCAAGACCAAATTAGGGAGGAAATGGGGGAAAATATCCAACCAAAAAAAAATGTATTGTGTGGCAGAAAAATGGTTTGTTGTGAATACTATTAATAATACATTTAATTTATTTATTACAGTAACAGGAAGCACAGTATAAACACTCACTGTAATGAATGCCATCTTGTGGATTATTGCATTTAATCTAAACCTAAACAGTGAATTCATACTTATCTAATAAATGATTCAATGATTTGAATTAGTGTTGCATTCTCAATGTTTCCAAACCCAAATTCAGAACAGCGGGCAAAAGAGCACAATACGTGTGGTACTTTTATTACTCTTTTCACAACCCTTACTACTGAATAAATAATGTTCATTATTTAAAAACATTATCAGATGATTAGGTTTCTTTATGCATTGCATGTTTTTTCCCCAGTGAAAGTGGAATGGCCTAACACTTTTTTTTAACTTAATAACAAGTCATCTTTGCAATACTGAATCATACTATTGTGTTATTGTGTGTTCCTCTGAATCAGCTCTGAATCATATTGGCTGTATAAATGGATCCCTTACACATCAGGGTGTTAACTGTGACCACACACACACACACACACACACACACACACACACACACACACACAGCCGTGCAGCATGCAGCGATCTGCTCCTACTGTTCAGCGTGACTGGGTAATGCAGCTCCATTTGAAAGGTCAAACACAAGCAAAGTCCTCACACTCTTCTGTGACAGGAATACAAAGTGCGGCTGTACCAGTGCATAACATGGATCTTCTGCGGCTAGGTGCTAATGTTCCACCAATCTGCAGGATTGAGAAAATTACACATTTGTGACCTGTTCACCCGAGGGTGGTAAAGGAATGAGACAATAATTTAATATAATGCAATGCCACAGCTTTCAGTCCATCATGGTATCTTGATATAAACACCTTCCCATTATCAGAGATGACTTTAAACACAGTATGACTCCGCAAGTTCAAAGTGGATAAAGAGAATCACAGTTAGCCTTATGGCTTGGTTTTAGAACTTGACACATTGCCCAGTAGACTGCCTCTATAGACTCCTATAAAGCTTGAGTTCAAAATGTGCTTAAAAAAATAAAACAAGATTATTGCTAAACCAAACCATGCAGTTATGACACATAAGATGGGAGCAGTAGGGGGGATGACACCGCTGGCATCAGCTCCAAGAATAGCAGTGTATAGATTAATGTCTCCAGCAGGTCAAGGTGACCCTCTACACCATTCCAGCCAACATCCCGCCTCACTCTCATCATACACACTGGCGATGTGGTTTACCGCTGCTATCCCACACATCAATATGTCAGAGGAAAGGTGGTAAAGTCAGAGACATACAAGACACCTTCATCCACTCATTCATTCTTTAGTAATTGTTTTGTTATCCTGGTCAGTATTGTGGTGGACCCCAAGCCATTCCCGGAAACAGTGGGAGTGAGGTGGGAATACACCCTGGATAGGACACCAGTCCATCGGACAAATTACAATCCAGAAGAATAGTTGCTCATGTTCCAGGATTGTTTTTCATATTTTATCTTAGCTAAAAATCACCTTAATTATTAGCCATAATAATTTAAACAGATTTGATGTTATTTTAGTGATTAGTGATGAACTAATATAAAATACAGTATTTCAGTCAACCAATACAGAATCGTTTTAGCCAATGAAAATTAAACATTCTTCTCAGATTTCCCCCCAGTATGTCCAAAATGCAAATGCATTACTTTTCCATGTTTTAATTCCTTCTTAAACTGGATACTGCACACACTGCATTTGTAAAAGCTTCCCAAAGTTTCCCACAGATTTTTTCTTTCTCTGATGAAAGTCCTACAGAGGCTAAAACTATCACAAGTTTATGACCATGACTCTAACAATGCAACTGCTTCAGAGGGAAGTAGCACATTTATTACTCTGCATACAAATGAAAAAAGTCCATTAATTTTGCTTGACAAAAACAGTTTTTGCTAGGGGATAAAACGTTTGACCACAAAAATATCGTCACTGTAGTCAAAAGGGTTGCAGATGTTAAAACAAAGACAAAAAAGTAGAAGAAGAAGAAAAACAGTTTTTACCTGCAGGCCACCATTTTACATCAACATTTTACTGATTTGGCAGACCCCTCTGTATATACAAAGAAACTTATAATTGAAGATTAATGGTTTTTCTCAAGTGGCCAACTGTTGCATGCCAGGTTTTGAACTCATCCTTCTGATCAGTGGCCCAAATCCTTAACCACTGAGCCATCACTGCCCCTTCAGGTTCTTAACTAGCCTCTAACCCAGTTCATTCTCCTATTCCCATTGAGTCACTACATGTCCATTGTATTTCTGTTGTCACTAAATCACTTTACACCTCCTCCTTAGCACTGTGCAATAATTTGTAAGTTTGCTAGCCACATAATATTTTGAGTTAAGATTTTGAGTTCAAGGATGTTGCTGACAAACATTTTCCATCATACACTTCATCAACAGAATTAACACTGGAATTATATGAATATGTAACACGAGTGTCAGCCAAACATGCAGACATGTAGACTTCATGTACACATACATGAATTGCAATTCATGAATAAATGAATAAATGCACTTACACTGACCCTTTCCTTACTATGTGTAACATAATACATTACATAAATACCCTTCTAAATGTCCAACACCTACTTTCTGACTTTCACTTATCCTGGAACGTGTAAGTGCAGACACACAGCGTGAGAAATGAGTGGTATGCAGCAGGACACTGAATCAGACTTCAGGGCTTGTTCCTCTAACAAACAGGAGGCCAGTGTTCATGGTGGTTATCTGAGTCTCACTCAACATATTCAAATATTTGCCCATAATTCTTCTGACTCATCAGGTTTCTCCAGCAGTGTTATATCACTGAGACTTGAGCTGCAACTCACATTTAGTTCAGGGAGAAATTCATGATGCAACTCAGAGAATTATGACAAATTTCATTTTAAAACAATACTTTTACTCTGCAACTTCCATAAGTGTCTCATTGTCAAATAGCGTTCTTACCTTCTTAGCATGGTGTGTTGCCGACACTCAAATATATTTATATTTCACGTCCATTTATATTTCACCACTTATCCCCACTGCAAAGCATGGTGGCGGTAGCATCATGTTGTGCTTTACCCTTGGTCTCTTAGATGCTTTGCTGAATAATGTTCTTCTTACCTGATCACCTGACTTTTGGTGGAAGGCTTCTTCTACTTCTGCCACATGTCAAACACAAGGGCTCGTTTCATTTGGCTTGTGTAAACTTGGAAAAAAATCAAACTGAAACGGCCCGTAGTACACTACTGTTCAACATTTTCACACTATGCAGAATTCATAGCAGATCAAGAGAATGGTGACCGCCAATGTACAGCACGCATGGGCTCACATCTCACAGTGCTGAAATACGGGTTAAAAGCAAGCATGCTAAGCTTGATGTTAATCACACTCGCACCTAAAAATGATTCAGAAGCATCAGGTGTTGTGTTGGCAGCGGCATAAAAGGAAATTAATTTCTGAGGAAATACATCACAAAATCATGATTATTTTCTTGATCTGCATTTAAATTAGTAAGTGTGATATGCTCATGCATTGCAGGTAGATGCCAGACAGCAGTAGAAGCAGTGATAATTGGTTATTTAATCATTTAAGGTAAAATCTACCACCCAACAATCTTTCCATATTAACAATGTTACCATGAAATACCTTTATGACAGTTCCACTGACAATGACTAAAATATGTTAGTAATAGGGGAAAATTATACCGTATATTATAAATCCTGTGCTACTTTTCTTTTGCAGGAAACTGCAGCAGGCTACTTCACTGACTCTCAGCTCTGTGCTTCTAATGTAGCTATCTGTCAAAAAGCTTTCAAAAAGAAACAGGAAAAATGCATCATCCCAGTTGGCTGATCCTGTTTCTCATCCGAGCAGCTGGTATCCAAACAATGTTTAAAACAAAGGAATGCATTCATTCATTATAATCAGTATAATAAATGTTATTACCCAATAGTGCATACAATTTGATAGTTTTTGTAGCCTTTATTTTTCCTAGAAACGTCTAGATTATTTGTGTTAATCGATAGAATATGTTAAATAATTTAAAGAAAGTGCAGACTGCAATTACAACCCTTCAGAGTCTCACATAAATGCTGATGTGGTTTGAAAAGCTAGGCAGAATCATGGTACCATATTCTTTTCACGTTGTAATAATGGATTTAAGTTCAGAGTTTGGAATATTTTTTTATAAATACAACTTTGTCCTGGATTTCATATGATAGCTTAATTGTTTTCATGACACTGTTTGGTTAGGTATGTTCTCTAACCAACTCTGGGGTCAGTTAGAGGTAATGTAAGGTAATGCATACTGAGATCTTGTGACACTTTACTTGGACACAGGTAAACTTCATTTAACTAATTATTAGACTTCTAAAGAGAATTCATCTACTAATTTAGGGCTTTCACCAGAATCTAGCGACACTGAACAGCATAAACAGTAACACTGACAGCTTGAATGAAACTGCAGCTAACCCACGACTGGTTTTCAATCTTCCTAAATTTTCCCACACCACCCCATTGCTGCGCTCCCTCCAATGGCTTCCTGTAGCTGCCCGCATCAGATTTAAAACACTCGCCTACAGAGCCAAAAACGGACCAGCACCAACTTATCTCAAATCTCTTATCATACCTCGCCTGGCACCACGCGGGGTCACCATCCCTCCTGCACTGCTCAACTGATCCCACCATCTCTCAGGGTACAAGGAAGGCATACATCGAGACTCTTCTCTGTTCTGGCACCAAGGTAGTGGAATGAACGTCCCCTAGATGTCCGAACAGCTGAGTCACTGGCAGTCTTCAAATGACGTTTAAAGACTTACCTCTTCATAAAGTACTTAAGTTCCTTCCAACAGAGTTTTGGGCTGATGGTTTTCCTAGTTTGTGAAATAGTGAGCAAATATCAGAATGTATTTTTGATAGACTTCAAAGCACTATTGTATGTCGCTCTGGATAAGGGCGTCTGCCAAATGCTATAAATGTAAATGTAAATTAAACAGTATAAGCGCATGCTAATCTTCAGTGTCTATGCAAAAATGACTTAGCCTTGCAAAATTGTGTATGTTGCTATTTCTTGTTATGTTTTTGATGTTTAATTTAAGGCGATAATAACAGTCCTTATACCAGGTGCTATCTGAATAAGTTTCCTATATTGCTCCGGTCACTAGCTAGTCAGTCCCTCCATGATTTCAAAAGTCTTTTTGTGATTGTTGTAGCCAAAAATGAAGTAGTACAGAGAACTGGAAAATGAACACAACCAAATAAAAGTGTGCCAGCTAGCTCAGCCCAGTTTACAAAGATCAAGGTTTATATATACACACACATTTCTCTGTGAACGAAAGGAGCCAGTCTGTATGTCCATGTCTAGACAGAAATGTCTACATGTCACATTAGCCATAGTGATTTTCTCAGTAAGTCTGAAGCAGGTAGACATGTGTTTATCTCTTACAGTCAGATTCAACACACAATATCATTATCATTGAAATTTCTAATTTGCACTGGAATTGTTTGGGTGAATGTATGATTGTGTGAGAATGGCTACAGTTCAGCATTTTGAATATTTGCTAATCTTTCTGCATTTTAGAAATAGTAATGAACATTAAATAGATTTAGAGCCATTACATGCATGGATTACCTAGACATGTCCTAGCACAATGAAGCTACTACTGGAACTCCAGCAAGTTCTCCCTGAGTGGTTAAAGTGGCATTGTTCTGTACGACAGCAACAATTACATTTAGTTTGCGTTTCATACTTTGCGATTTTGTTTAATATGATATTATGACATCTTTACCTGATATCAAAAGTTAGAAGCCTACTGCGATGTTAAATTTTAATATCAGCATTTTCCCTAAAAGCAGGTAAAGAAAATGTGTTTGGAACCCTTAGTTACATAGTACATGGATACAAAGGATACAAAGGATACAAAGGATAGGGAATTACAGGCGTTAGACAGGATCTCACACAGCCTAAAGCAGCCAAGACCTGAGATTAAATCAAACCAATCTAATTGTCTTCTTAAGTCCCAGATGGTTCAGTGCATCACACCATTCAGGAAAGGCTACAGTAGATCAGTTGGGCTATACAAATCGGTGTGAATTGTGGGATTTAGTGAGCACACTGTATATTTTACACTAAATCGATTATTTACACTTTCCGAAATGGGAAAATGGCCGTCTCCTAAATAAACACTACAAACCCAGATCACAATCTTGAGATCAAAAATCAATCTTGAGATTTTCATATTAATCCTGGTCACTTGCTTGGGATTCGACTTCAGTGTTTACCTATGCAAGAAACCGTTTATGTCTCTTCCTTCCATTTGGTCCTTCAAATAATCTATCTGTCTCCTTCCTGTCTTCTGCTTCCACATCCACTATACTGAATACAAAGCATGTGCAGCAACCACAGCCAATACTGCAGAGAGGAAGATTCAGTGACACGTGCCAAAATGCAAATCTGTGCTTAATATAGTTCCCTGTGTTATATTCTGTACATTGGAGAGACATGCACAGTTATTCAGTCGATGGCTTCAATGATTCAGGTAATCAGTGTGGGTAAATAGTTTGTGATGGTACTGTTACGTCCATCAAATATAGATACAATATCATGATAATAATGTAAAAATTAACATGGGAACCACAAATGAAATTTTATGTCAGCTTACTGATGAAGCTGATGGAACGAGTACGTATATAGCAAACCCCAAACTCAAGCAAAAGCACTTTAAAACCAGGAACATTTTCCAAGAACATTGACAGTGGAAGTAGTATTCAAACAGCTGGGCAATTTACAGCCCACTAATTTCTGTTCTTGACAACACGTACTGAAACTCACAGGAGGAATGCAGGAACAGCTTGTTTCTTTTGAGGGAAAACATAAATCATGAGGTGTGTGTGCTTCAATAACTTCTGAAAACAACAAATCCACAGACTGGTGGCTACGCACCTGGTTAACAAGTAGGTCTATGGTTTTTGATTTAAAAAAAAAAAACTTGATAGTATACACAAAGATATTCTACACAAGCAAATGTAGGAACTTTGCACTTCTAATTATTCACACAGTAAGGCATAGATCTGGTGACAACAGTGGATGTGGGATGAGGGATATGAGGTACCTGTATCAAAGTATCAAAGTGTTGGACGCACAACATGGGAAACGCAGATTAGGTGAAAATGCTGGGGACCCAGATTAGGTGATGATGTATGGGAAGCAGATTAGGTGATGACACTGATTACCTAGAATAGGTGAGGGTACTTAGGCCATGTTAAGGCAGACCTGGATCAGGTGATGACATGGGGGACCCGAATCAGGTGATGACACTGGGGACCCAGACTGGGGGATAACACTGGGGATCAAGAACAGTGACAACGCAGGAGACACAACTTGGGTGATGCCACTGGGGACCCAGATTGGTGATGACACTGAGGGCCTGGATCGGTTGATGTCAGAGGGACCCAAATCAAATGACGACATTGGGGACCCAGATCAAGTGATGACACTGAGGGCTCGGATCAAGTGACAACGCAGGAGACCTAAAGTGGGTGATGCCACTGGGGACCCAGATCGGTTGATGACAGAGGAACCTAAATCAAGTGACAACACTGGGGAGCCTGATCAGGTGACAATTCAAGGGACGCTGCGCAACTGCTGATATGACGAGCCACATTCGTTCTTATAACCACTGATCTGAAGCACAAAAATGTATTGTGGAAACACTATTTTTCTCCATGTTGGCACATTTTTCTTTTGATGATATTCAAAACATTCACAAATAATCTAAATGCAGCTGAAGACTTTTAGGACCAACAGAACAATCAATCCCAATAGCTAATCAAGTCAGATATTATACGATGATTTATTACCGGATTCATGGTATTTATCGCTCCCATTGCAGACGTCCCACATTAAGTGAGCATTATTCATCACTCTTCTCTCAGGACCGGTTCTTAATGAAGACATACATTCTGCCTATACAACAATACTGCAAAACTCTCAGCTCCTTAATAAATCTTGATCTGTTCTATTTGTGTCTGTCGACCTTCAGTCAAGAAGCTGACAGTCACCAGAACATGATAATTGACTTTACATCAAACACTTACTACTGGAGTCACCTATTTAGCTTGAGTTACAGAATTGCAATGCTGCCTGCAGTATACATTTGTGAATTCTCCATATTTTTAATGTAAAGGAACAGTTTAGCCAAAAAACACAATATTACCCTTAACCCAAATGTAATGTAGTTGTATACTGTAGAAGTGATGACACTAAATGTGCCAGATTAGAGGGCTGCAGTTGTAGCATTCTGATAAGCACACCAACACACACACAGACAAGGAAAGAGATATACAAATTCATATTTGTATCCATCTTATGTGAATTTTGACTTTTACATAAGAAAGCTTTGTTCCCATGTTTCGCCAGGTATTCTTTACCTAGTCTTTTCCAATTTCAGTTGGATAAGTCTACTCTTTTGCATAGCACTACTATTGTTCGCAGAAATGTGATAACAGTGTGACACAAGATCCATGCTGCAACCCGTCGTACCCGGTACTCGGAAAACCCGACCTCCAATACGGAAAAGTGTGATGGAACGGTCATTCTGCTCGGAATTCCACCTTGCCCGAGTTCTCTGACACAAACACACCTGATGTCACAACAACATGGCGGCACACACAGTCAACAGTAGCCAGATTTCCCTTTGCATCATTTTATCTACTTGATAAAACTTGGTTTACTTGATAAAACTTGGTTTACTTGATAGAACTTGGTTTGTAACCAAGAAACCTCAAAACACAACATCCTGTTTCCTGAAGACTTTCCTGAACAAGAACAAGCTTCTGACACTGGAGCTACAAGCTACAAAGTACTGACACTGGAGACTCCTTACATTAATGTTAAATAAATATCTCCTTATAGACACTTTCATCATATCAATGATTATGCATTGTTCTTTGTTGAATAACTATTTTCTTTATCCATTTCTTTATTAGTCTTTAGTTTTTATTAGGTTAAGTGACATGTCTGCCTCACAAGTCCCTGTGAATGAGCTGTTACTAAAAAACAATAACATATCAGACCAAGTGCATTAATATAAACCTGTGATTTGTCGTGCATCCTGTCAGAGCTGACACTGTCGAAGCTGCTGATATGGAAAATTACAATATCTTTAATATTTACTATTCAAGATTCTGCATTATTTCTAGGTCCCTATTTAAATGTGAGCAAATGTGTGCTATTTATCATGCTAACCGCTTTGTACAAAAGGTCCAATTTTCTTCATGTCTAATCTCTTCTACTGAAGCACGTGTTCAGACGAGACTCCAACGGATTTGATCTAAAAATAGATCATAACAAACTTGCCGAGTCCAAACTTGTGGAGTTCATGCCAGCTCCAGTGCACACTGTCATTAAAGTAAAAAGGGAGACGTACCACATACTAAGAAACTCTGAAATCCATGTAAATATTTCAAAGATTCTACTTATCACTCAAGTTGTTGTCAGTGATGTAATTTATAATGAAAATTGTTGCATTAAATTAGAAAAGAATGTAAAACAGAAGCCTTTTCAGTAGTGCTCTCAGACTTCTGGACCCCACTCTACATGTACAGCATTTGCCAGATGCTTTTATCTAAACTGACTTACAGAAGTGCTTCGCTGTCTACTTAGAAAATATATAGTTATGCAATGTGTAAAGTAACCCATAATTCTAATGCATGTTACATGTCATTCTTATTAAAGGCTTATTAAAAGACATCAGCCTTCAGTCTATAGTTGAAGATATCAAGGGACTCAGCTGTTCAGTCAGTCAGAGAGAACCAATTTCACTGCTCAAACACTATTCCAGTTGTCACAATATTTACATATTTTGGATAAAAAATGGCTAAAAATTTACATTATAATTTTTAAGTGGAAAGAATTTTCTTATCTAATGAGCCTTCTGAACATTTTATACACACATAACCCATGTGTGAATCTTGTAAGGCATATTATTATTTTATATTCTTAATGATGTATTTTTTCATGGAATACACTGTAGTACTGTTGTATTTAAGTACCCAATTTCCAACAGACACTTATTGGTGACACTTTTTTGTATTTTATAGTGTTTATGTAATGAACTACAAGTTCTCCTATGCTATCATGTTGGACCCCATATAGTGAGCATCTGATGTGAATAAGCCTGCAAATTGTTTCTCTGGTAACAACCAGGAGATACCAACAACTTTGGATAAATAGTGAATGTGTAACATTAAACCTTTGGAAAGATGATGGCATAGCCTGCTTGTGCTTTTCTGTGTGTATGAAAGTTCTATTCTTCTGTAAATTACGAATACATGGTGTAATGTTAGTATTAACATTTGCTTAGTTTGTGGAAGTGTAACATTAATTATTAATTATTAATATTCAAAAGTATTTGTATACTGAATCTTTTAAGCAATTACAATTCAAATACAATTTGTAAAAATCTGACTGCCCAAATATAGACCCATATATCAAGGTGGTCAGAAACATTCACTTTTGCCCCATTGCTCCCATGTCTCTCAACCCCCCAGCTTGCGCTCTCTCTCTCTCTCTCTCTCACACACACAGAGTGTATTCTCTCCAATTTTACTTTATGCATATACACTTTTTTGCTGAAGTGCCCAGGGAGCAGTTGGGGGTTTGGTGCCCTGCTCAAGGGTCTCACCTCAGTCGTGGTATTGAGGACAGAAGAGAGCGCTGGTCATTCACTCCCCCCACCTACAATCCTTGCCGGACCTGAGACTCAAACCCACAACCTTCGGTTTACAAGGCTGACTGTCTAACCATTACGCCACGACTACCCCACACATGAAAAACATTTCTTCAGTCTAAATATTAAATGCAAGCTAAATAGGCTACAGAACATTATAATCCTAAGCGATTTTTTGCCATCACCGTTTGTTTTGCTGCTACAACCGTATCATTTATTTCTTTAACTAAAAAAGACTGTAGTTTTTGTAAGAATTCACAAAGCTTCTTGTCCTACTGCAGAAAAAATGTTACATGTCATTTTTCTTTGCTGTAAGCTGTAACTGACTACATTTACAGGGCTTGATCGATGAGGGGTTTTTAGATTTTGCAGTGAACTGAGCCTAACTAATTATAATCTGCTTTTTTTTTTCTTTTAATCAACAAATCCGCAAGTATGAAATTTGGCTAATTCATCTCAAGATTTGAGATCTTAAACTGTTTTTTAATCTCCTCCTGAAATGGACCTCTGATATATATATATATGAGACAGAGTTTTTGTAATTTTTCCCTTTACAACCACCAAATGAATCCATATATTTGAAATAATCCATGTAAATCCAATGAAGATATGAACAAAGTGTAGACTTTCAGGTTTATTTTATTTTTTTCAGCTTTATCTATAACAGAGATAGCAAAAATCTTAGGTGTGGCCAAATCAACAGTTGGGTACATTCTTA
Source organism: Pangasius macronema (assembly GCA_037577455.1). NCBI lineage: Eukaryota > Metazoa > Chordata > Actinopteri > Siluriformes > Pangasiidae > Pangasius > Pangasius macronema. The sequence goes on from CM074963.1 coordinate 11,774,559, forward strand.
AAAAGAAAGAAAGCACTGGTGAGTTCAACAACATCGAAAGGCCTGGAAGACCACGGAAGAGGGTTTACAACAAGGTACAAACCACTGGTAACATTCAAATACAGGAAAGCCAGATTAGACTTTACCAGAAAACATCTAAAAAAAGCCTCCCATGTTCTGGAATAAGATTCTTTGGACTGATGAAACCAAGATTAACTTGTA
>CM074963.1:11774859-11789565 GCA_037577455.1 Pangasius macronema
ATCTTGATTGTTTTACTTCAAATCCATTGTGGTGGTGTATAAAGGCAAAATCACAAAAACTCTGTCACTATCCAAATACTTCCGGACCTGACTGTATATGTATATATACATACATATATATGTGTGTGTGCATGTATATATGCATGTGGTCAGAGAGACAGACTGAGAGACATTAACACAGAAAAATTGAGAGATGGACAGTAAGACACAGACAGCCAGATAGACAAATAGACTGACAGAAGGACACAGACAGACACACAGAGAAAAAAAATACACTCCCATTGTGCATAAAGACAGAAATGCTCATAGAGAAAGACACAGGTAGAGACAGACAGTAACACAGTCAGAAAAGAAGCGAAATGGACAGTCAGAGAAACAGACAGATAGTTGGGCAGACAGACAAAAATACTTACAGGTAAACAGACAGACAAACACACACAAAGTCACACAGACAGAGAAAAAGACAATCAGTCATGCAGACAGACAGAATGTCAGAGATAGAGAAGATTGTTCGACAGAGAGGCAGACAGGAACTGTCAGTAATAATCACTCTTTCAGTCTAATGTATGATGGTAAACTTAGTTCAAATAAACAACCCACTTTTAAACAAGTCCATGAGTTTTCTAAAAAAAAAATTATACTCAGATCTTTTATGTAATGAGGTCAGAAAACTTGCACGAATAGCAAACAAACAGCATGACGTCCCCACATAACCGGCATACTGCTGAGATCTCATAAAGTCTGGCTTTGTTTATAACCATTAAGTATTGAGCAGAAAACACGGCGAAAGCCAACAAACAAAGCTTTACATAATACCACACACACACACACACACACACACACACACACACACACACACACACACACACACACACACACACCCAGAGAGAGAGAGAGAGAGAGAGAGAGAGAGAGCACAAGCTGCAGCTCAAACATATACATACACACCGTGTTCTATAGGTGTGGAATCTGGGACTCAGGCCAGATTAACTCAAAGCACAGTCGCAATGTAGTGTCATCTGGTCATTATCGCAAAATAAACACTGACATGAAGATCAGCAACGCAATCCAAACATTTTGTCGCTCACAGAAACATTCTCATACTCTATTTATTTATTTATACAACAATGGACATTGTTACAAAGCAGCTTGACAGAAATCCAGATATAAAATTGAAATGTATCCCTAAGTACCATACTGTCACTATCACAGTATAACACACTGTTGTGTATTAGGCACACGTTCTCACCGAAACTGGACAGTCAAAGATTGGAAAAAGATCAGCTGGATTTTTTTTTCCTCCAATCTCTCCAATCAAATGTCCACTTACTCATCCTGTGCCCATGATGGCCTCAGATTCCTGTTCTGGGCTGACAGGAGTGGAACCCGATGTGGTCTTCGGCTGTTATGGCCCATCCACCCCAAGATGCGATGTGCAACCCGAGATGCTTTTCTGCTCAACATGGTTGTAAAGAATGATTATTTGAGTAACCATAGCTTCCCTGTCAGCTCAAACACTCTGGATAATCTCCTCTTACCTTTCTCATCGGCAAGGTGTTTTGTCTTTCACACCATTCTGAGACTGTTGTGCATAAAAAATTCAGGAGACCAGCAGTTTCTGAAATACTTAAACTACTAACAACTATGACACACTCAAAGTCACCAAGATCACATTTTTCCCTCATTCTGATGTTTAATGTGGACAGTGGCTGAAGCTCTTGACCTGTATCTGCATGCTTTTATGCATTGCAGGATGCGAAATCTGGCTCTTTTCAATGAGTCAGAGTTCAGCTCACGAATATACAGTCAACTCTTTCGGCCTCTTTCAATGGTTTTTGAATTGAAGCATTTTGATTAAACTGCGCAGCAAAAGTAGCAGCATTGCCTACATCTACAAAAAAGAAAATGCAGATGTAGATGTTTACTTAAATGACCCGGCTCAAAGCGGCAACTCGTTCACAAATGGCACACCAGCCTATAGTCAGTTATGGGGGATGGTTCACCTCCCACAACACAACCAGCACGCTCATTAGAGAAGCTGGAGATGGAGAAAAAGGATAAAATTTTGTCCGTTAAATAGGTCATATTCATTTGTGCCTGTACAGAGGTGGTGAATTGAATGCTGAAGCATCTACACTTTCCTCTGAAAGTATTGGAACGGCAGGATCAATTGTTTTGTTTTTGCTATACAATGAGGACATTTGGGTTTGAGATCAAAAGATGAATATGAGACAAAATAGATCAGAATGTCAGCTTTCATTTCCTGATTATTATTTCATTTCCTGATTATTTCCAAAATTATAGAAACAGATAGTCACAGTAAATTAGAGTAAACAACACTTATTTCGTTGCATATAACTTGCTTGCAATAACTGCATCAAGCCAATGACCAACTGACATCACTAAACTGTTGTAGTCTTCTACTGTTATGCTTTTCCAGGCTTGTACTGCAGCTTCTTTCAGTTGATGTTTGTTTTGGGGGGTTTCACCCTTCAGCCTCCTCTTCAGGAAGTGAAATGCATGCTCAGTTGGGTTAAGATCAGGTGATTGACTTCACCAGTCTAAAACCTTCAACTTTTTTCCCCTAATGAAGTCCTTTTTTATTGGCAGTGTGTTTTGGGTCATTGTCTTGCTGCGTGATGAAGTTCCTCCCAATTAGATTGCAGCCATGCAATCCCAAGCCATGGCACTACCTCCACCATTCTTTAACAATAAGCTGGTATGTTTTGGATCTTAAGGAGATCTTTTCTTTCTCTTCACTTTGGCCTTTCCATCATTTTGGTAGAGGTTAATCTTGGTTCTAGAACTAGCTCATCTCTGTATTTCTTTGCAAATTCCTATCTGACTTTACGATTCTTAATGCTGATGGGTGGTTTGCATCTTGTGGTATGGCTCTATATTTCTCCTCTCAAAGTCTTCCTAAAAAGGGATTGTAATACCTTCACCCCTGCCCTGTGGAGGTTGTTGGTGATGTCACTGACTGTTTTTGGGTTTTTCTTCACAGTTCTCACGATGTTACTGTCATCAGCTCCTGCTGTTTCCTTGGCTGACCTATTCGATATCTGATTGTTACTACACCAGTGGTTTGTTGTATTGGTTATGCCCAATACTTGTGCAATGGCTGTAATTGATTGTACCTCTTTTCTTAGCTTCAAAATGAATTATTTTTCTCCCATAACAGCTCTCTGGTCTTCATGTTGGTTTATCCATTTTAACAACAAATGCAATCTTCAAAGTCAAGCCCTAGGACTCAAACCAAGAGTAGACATTCAGAGCTATTCATTGTTTAAGCAATCAATATAACAGGGCACACCTGGGCAAAAAGAAACTCCTGTCAGTTACATGTTCCAATATTTTTGATCACTTGAAAAATTGGAGGGTTCAAACAAAAGGTTCTACGTTTTAAGTTGTTTAACACATCTAGATGTAAATATCATGAAATAAGAGCTGAAATTCTGATCTATTGTCTTTTTTTTATTTTTTTTATTTCAAATCCAGATGTCTTCAGTGTATGGCATAAACAAAAGATTTGGCCTTGTCATTCTAATACTTTTGGAGAGGACTTTATAACTGAGTTCTGATAGCTAAAAATGTTTATGCAACTGCAGAATTGTTTTGTGCGATGGAAATAAGGACTGAAATAATATGACAATACTCGATCAGTTTTCAGCTTTGTGCACAAGCACAACAAATGTAATATATAACTATAGGCATGTGTGAATATATAATGGCCTATGGGGTAGTTTGTTTTCCTCTCAGCGTGATGCTCAAAAGAATGCTACTGAAATAATGAACCATGTTTCTCATAACTCCATGTATTTCTTTATGAAAGCCTCTGATCTAGACTATGAAATCTAAACCACTGCACTGTTCTATTTGAATGAAAACATAAAACTGTTAAAACTGCATTCTTTAAAAAATAATTTCTTCCACTATATCTTTCTGAACAGAATGTGCTAGGTTATGAATTGAGTCTGTGATCTGAATGGTGGTATTGTAATGTTAGGTATAGGATGTTGGAATGGATGTTAGGTATCGGTTAGTGGGATATGCATCATGATCCCCAACCCACAAGATTAGGGTTGGGGAAAAATAATCCATGCCTCACAATTCTGTCCTTATACAAATCTGCAGCGGTGCACAAAATCACCATAATCAGACTTTTAATTGAACAAAATTAATAATACAATATACCCATGATGAAAATAAAACACTATCAGATGCTGTCAAACTTTAATTACTTGAAAGATTTCATATTCAAAAACGTATTGTTGAAAAAGAAATGCTGCAATGAATCGGCCCGAAGGTGTTGGATGTAATAAAGAAAGACGTTGTGTGTGGGCTGTAGATATGCAAGTCAGCACTGCAGCAGCCTATTACTGGAAAATCAGCTCTCTCTCTTGAGTCAGCCATTAAAAGAGATATGATATAAGCCATATTATCTGTACATCAAAGGTAGGCAACGTAGAGCAGGAAAAAGCAGAGGAGGACGAACCGAAGGAAAGAGTGCAGGTAATCCTGAGAGATCGCAGACAAGATTTTGATTGTGTAATCTCGTCAACTGGCACTCTTCAGGATAGACTGAAAAGTTAATGGACTCCAAAGCTTATTTTTATACCACTAAGAGATGGAAACACCAGCAATGCTGAGACCCAATGAAGTGCTTCACTTCTCCAAGATCTTGTGTCTATATTTGTGTCTATGTGATGATGACAAAGTGTCCTCTCCTACCTGGCTCAGTACAGTTCTTCTCCACAGTCTCGTTGATTTGCGCCAAGGCCATCAGTCTCCTGCTCCAGTGGGCGTCAACGTTTATCTCTTCATCTACGATCATGCCGTAACCTGGAGAAAATGGAAGCGTTGGTCATTTCAGACTGTTTCAATGCATAAAAAAAAAAATCCATTTCAAATAAGCTGCCATTTTAAATCACATCAAGTTGGTATAAACAGACGTGACCTAAAAGGCATCATGTCCAGATTTTATCTGATGGCTCCCCCAATTCTAGTAAGACTGAGATGTATGACTGACATCTGATCAGATCGGTTTCACGCTCCCAAGTTGGACTAGTTCATATCATATAAAACCACACTGTAGCCTCGACACAATCTCATTCTCTTTCAAGAAGTAACATACAGTACATGGCCTATAATTCTACCATAGCATAATAATAATTGTTAACTGTAATAATTGGAAACCGTTACAAAATGTTAGGCTATTGTTAGTGAAATAACTTACTATCAGCACCTGACTAGCAGCTGGCTTGTTGTAGCTATGTTTAAAACTGGAGAAAGATCACATGGTGGGAAACTCAAACATGGAAGTTCTGGCATGTTGACTTTTTAAACAGATGATGAGGTGTAAATGTTCACATATGCCCATTTTTCTCGTCAATCTTTATCAAGAGGTGTGATAATGACAATCAGACCAAATATTCTTGTGAAAGAAGTCTAATGCTACTTTGGACAGATGTAAGGAAAGAAAATGGAGCACACTTGAAGATTCATTATAGTATAATGAGCAGACATTATACTACTTTGGAATGTGTGTATTTATTTCCGTATGCACATATATGGGTAATGTTAAATACGTAGCAGAATTTATTACAGAGAATGATTTATTCCCATAATGAGATGCAATCACCACCGTCTATGGACAGTTTCTGCTTCTCTGTTCTTAAAACAAGAAAGCAAGAGAGCAGATATATAAACAGAGTTCTTGTCTGCCATCTTTGTTAATGAAATACAAAAGATATTTCTTAAGCTTCTGGCTCTGGTAGGTGGCTCAACATTGAGGGCTAGATGACTATTGATAAAATAGGAATAATGAATGAATAATGGCTAAGAATTCACACACTCTTGAGTACAGTGAGTCACGGTGGACCCAGATCCTGTCACGGGAACACTGGGAATGAGACAGGAGCACACACTGGAGGGAATGCCATCCCATTGCTGGGCACATTCACACATTTACGGCATTTAGCAGACACCCTTATCCAGAGCGACTTACATTTATCTCATTTTATACAACTGAGCAGTTGATGGTTAAGGGCCTTACGCAAGGGCCCAGCAGTGGCTGCTTGGTGGTGCTGCAGATTGAACTCATGACCTTCCAATCAGTAGACCTTCCAATCAGTAGACCTTCCAATCAGTAGTCCAACGTTTTAACCATTGAGCTACCACTGCCCACACATAAATTCACACCTGGGGGAGGCAATTTATCCTAGCCAATCCACCTACTGGCATGTTTTTGGGAGTTGGAAGAAAACCGAAGGACTCCAAACAGACACAATGAGACACAGACAGTAACCCAAGCTCAGAATTGAGTCAGGGACCATGGAACTGTGACGCGGAAATGCTACCTTCTGCCTGGCTTAGAATTAAGATCACGATTTTCACTCGTGAGACTTTGACCCATTTTGCAAGAAACAATATATAAAACATTATTCAGGTTGCTATAAACACAGTGAGTTAAAGTAAAGCAGCAATATTAACAGTATTATTAATAAACAATTAATTGTGGCAGTGTTTCTGTTGTCCTGCCTAGAGCAACACATAAGCCACTTGTGGGTGAAAGTCAGGCTTGATAAATTCACCCTATGCATAATGCATCAATGGCAAGTTTTGAGTAAGATGGCATGTGCAGCCATGACTCACTCACCCCATTCATTCACTTCATTCATTCAGTCTGTTTAGTGATTGGGAATTTAATATTCAGTCCAAAATTCTAAACATATCAGCCTGTTTAGGACAAATTTGTTCCTTCTGTCATGAGAGGAAGATGTTTGGGTAATTTTAAAATTCGCTCACAGCTTAGCTTTTCCATGTTGTTTCTTCCTTTTTCTTCTTCAGGTACATGCATGAGGTTATGTAGCACATCATCTGGCAAATAAGGGGAATAGTGTTGCTCTTTTTTCCCCCTGAAGGCTGCCCAAGAGAAAACGCTACAGAAATGATGCATTTCTTGAGTTTTGTGTAGCCCAATCTATAATAAGTCGAGCAGTTTCAGAAGTGTGAAAGTGGTAATATTGTACCCAAGTATCGTCTTGCTAATAAACTATTTATACTTATACTGGTTAATACAATGAATAAAAAGCATAAATATGTAGTAGTAAAAAATAAAAATAAAAAAAAGAAGAGAGAAACCATCAGTGTATAGCCATGTTATTTCATATATGCGAGCCAAACTGATTAAAACAAAAGCGAATATGGATTATGCTAGCCTTATGAAACACCAACAATACAGTTTTCATTTTTAAAGGACCTTATGGGCCAATATCCAGTGTGAAGTTCAGTCCAACCCAGCATCCTGCCCACCTCAGAGACATGTGCCGACTATGATGATTAATACAGCAAACAGCTGCCCGGTCAGCACAGGCGCAAGGACAAATGTCAATCACCACCGATGTCCATGCCATGACCTCTCTGCGACAATGTTATCATGCAAGTGAATATGCACTAAACCTCTCTCTACAAAAACCTACTGAACTGTGCAAGATTCGTTTCATTGCCATGGCAACAACTCAGGCAAATCAAGTTAATTAAATGACCTCCTTAAGAAAAAGACAAAGATGGATGTGAACAGTGCTGATAGGTTTTTAATCAATACCAGTAACATAAACTGAATGTCAAATCCAACAACATTCCTCATGCAGCTACACACAGAATAAAGCGCTAAACATTGTCCTCCATCTTGCTTGGAATTAGCACTGCACGATTATCACAAAAAAATGAAAAATTAAATTTACAGAATTTCACACTATAGTGCTTTTGAATTATCAGATCATAAGGTGTGCATTTATTTTCTATACAGCAGCACTGACAGTAGTTCTGGCTATAACATAAATGATAGGTTTATATTAATGAGCTAGTTCTAATAGTGCTAATAAAGATGTCACTCTGCTTTTTGTTTTTTTTTTAATAAATATAATCCAACTGCTCAAATATACAGTAATGTTCTGGCAATTTGTTAGAGCCCTAGAGCTTTTTTTTTAATTCCTGAACTTTCCATCGACTGAACACATTAGGTCAAATTTGACATTAAGGCCTAATTGTTTTAGAGTTATTGAAGTATGGACTAAGCCCATTCACTTTGAAGGAGAAGTCAATGAGGTTAATAACTATATGAACTCAGTAATAAATACATTAGCTTTGTAAATGGTGGGTTCTGCTTTCTACCACAATAATAAAATAAAATAAAATAAAGCCAGATCCTGTGGCTTCACTTTACAGACCTAACTTTAAGAAACACTGGTCTATGGTAATGTCTCATGAAAAGATTTGACTTTAGATTCTCAAATATTTTTCTAAGACACGATGTAAATATCATATCTAATGACATTATGAAATAAAAATATCAAAAAATATCATATCTCTTGACGTTATGAGTCGGATCTTAAGCTGCTGGAAGCTCTAACTGCTGGAGAAGCAAACACACACTGGCTTTGTCAGTGGAAAAGGGATGTGTGTGAGACAGAAATATGCCATTCAACAATTCCCCTTAATTTATCTTGGCTGTCACTGTGTCCATCAACTGTCATTATTGGAGAGGTGAATTAGGATTATTACCTTTGGCCAGATACAAACAGGAACATTCAGACAGGACTCGACTGAGGTAGAGAAATGGAGGGAGAGAGGGAGAGGAACAGCTGATGGATGGAGTGTGCAGATTTTCTTTCTTTCAGATTATTATGAGCGCAATCATGAGAGCTGAGGAGCACCGACGCACCCACAGCGCCTTTCATCACGCCACCATTACACAAAAAGACAACCATTACCGACGATAAACGCTTTGTATTCACATCCCACGCTTCCTACTGCGAAATTTAGCATTCTCGCTATGATGTCATCTGCTGTATAATGTCTTATCAGCTCATTTTTTCCCCTGACTGGTTCTTTGACATACAGGAGACTATGACAGGAATCAAATGATGACTGTTGGTTCACTGACCTATGTTAAAGCTTCTGTGAAAGGAGAAATTATGTGAAGCTTTGTCTTGCATTATCTTGCAGTATCTTCAGTTTGCATATGATACTAGCTAGCTGGAGAGCTAAACACGAATTGTGAACACTAATTGCAGCTCAGTGGAGCTTATACCAGTTTAAGATAGTCATGATATGTTTCTAAGAAAATAAAATGCCTGTGAATGATTATTTAAACCTGTCTAAGTGTTGTGTATTGAGAGTGTTGACCAACGTTAGACAGCCAAGTTACACAATATTAGCACATTACACAAGCTGTCAAAGGTTGCATTGTATTACATTAGCTTGCTAAATTCAACTATGGACTGACATATGAATCAAACATGAAAAGAATTACCTCAGAGACTAGTAGTACCTACATTTTAGCTAGTGCTAAACAAGCAGAAGGCTATTTACAATCCAATACCAGAGAAGTGACAATATTTTGTAATTGGTTAGCAATAAAAACCTTGAACCATCATCCATTAATTCAAACATAATGCTTTTGCCTTTACTAAAACAAAAGGAAATCTACATTGCATCATTATTAGCCTTTGTATGCTAATCCATTTTCAGACAACAACTGTCAAACAAAGTTAGTATTGAGACTCATATCAACCCCTGGCATAGGGTGAGCATTAGAAGGTAAAAGACAGAACCAAAGCAAGTAGCTTACAATTAAGGAAAACTTAATTCTAAATAATGCTAAAAACTGTAAGAAATAATTTTCCTCTGTTGGTTAGCTACATTAGCATCTCTGCTCCAGTGCAAGCAGCCTCAGACACTTCTGGTCATGAGACATGGAGGATCTGATTATAGTAAACTTTTCTAAGAGTAATGTGAGGCATGGTGGCTGATCCGGTATACTGCTTGTAATTCTTATCGATCGATTTTGTCCACACCATTATATCAGTATAGAACACCTTTATGTAACAAAAACAACATATTACACAAAATTCACAATGCGACAGAGTGAAAGAAAAGTAAACATAGTTTTATGTGGTATACTCAATGGTAGTGGGCAGTATGGTGTTGCCACCTGACAGCTCCAGGGTCCCAGAATCGATCCTGACCTCGATTTACTGTCTGTATGGAGTTAATCATGTTCTCTTAATGTCAGCAAGGGTTTGCTCAGGGTGCTTTGGTTTCCCGCCACCTCCCAAAAACACGCCATGAACTGGCTATGCTAAAGTGTCACTAGATATGCATGTGTGAGTGAAAATGTGTGTGAGAAAGTGTGTGTGCACAGTGCAATTGACTGGCATCCCATTCAAAGTGTATTCCCGCCTCATGCCCAGTGTTCCCAGGATAGGCTCTGGATCCACCAGGACCCTGACCAGGATAAAGTGGTTACAGAAGAAGAATGACTGAATGAATAAAGGCTGTTTGTGGGCATGATATCAGTTGTCTCCTTAAAATCATTGACTGTTTCATCGACTTAACGTTTGTCTCCTCCTTGTACAATGCAGAATAAGCAGTGCCAACTGTTAATGTGTGTGTGTGTGTGTGTGTGTGTGTGTGTGCTTGACAGAGTACAGTGATAATAGTAATCCAAAAGTAATTTTGCATAAATCCATAAGAGAGGCAATAATGGCATCATCACTAGCCTCTGATCTCTCCTCTCACATCCAACAAAGCGACAGGCGATTCTCCTGCAAATCCTGAATGAAGAGCTGATAGGCTTGAGTTAAATTAAAGCACATTAACGTCACCCAAATCTTGTTTTAAAGGCCCCATATTTGTTCTATGAATATGCAAATTGGATACACCCACAACCCTATTCACCCCACCTGTTTTCAGGTAAACCAGTATTACATGGCCTGCATTTGTGTATTAAAACCTGATAGGCTTTTATATTTAAAGCAAGAAACAATACACGATGGGACATGCTGTAATAGAAAAAAAATCATTAACTGGGTGGTGTGATTGGGCCTAACACAACTTTTACCACCCCACAGATGACTATTTTCCATTAAAAGCATTTCATGAAGCATTTTATTCCTCTTATACAACAGCAATTTGCCAACATTTTTTATTTATTAAAGAATAAGAAGGCAAAGACATTTATAGCTACGTTTAGTGATCTGAAACATGCATGAAGCAAGCTACATTACAGCAGGTATAAATAGTTATTCCCTCACCAGCCTCCTTTTTCATCTTTTCTGGTAATAAGGCAAAAAACACAGTATGTTATGTTACCGAAAAAAACACAAAGCCCTCTGTCCTGAAGATGCTCCTGTGTCAGGAAACTTAAAAGTAACAACTTTACGTCTGACTGTTTCAAAGTGCTGACACTGGAGGCTCCTTCAAAAAAATTATAAATAAACAGCTCCTCACAGAAAATTACACTATATCAAAGAGCATCTGCCATACAAGTCTGTGTATGTTGTCACTGTAGAAACAGTAACATACTAGAATTAATTATGTCAACTAATGTCAGAGCTAATTAACACCATCTGACCAATCAGAATCAAGAATTCAACAGCACTGTTGTATAAGATACAATAATATGCTTACTGTATTTTTCTAAGGAGACATGTTTTATAAAGTTTAGGGTGATTTACAACCTAGACCAAACTAAGGGTCACGACCCCATGACACTTGATTTACATATATGGAACTCACAATCTCCACTTATGTTTCATTCATTTATTTAACAAATTAATATTATGAATATGGCTCTAACTATAAAAATGGATTGTGTGCCACCGTTTTGAAATAGTCAAATTGAAACTAGTCAATCAAGTCATATAAATAGCCAGTCAAAACAAGCTAGATTCAGATGAAGAGCACCCGTGCTATTTTAGTCTCAGTGTAGACTAAAGCACTAGCGTAGGAGTTTAGCAAAAAAAAAAAAAAAAAAAAAAGGACAAATTTCTCAACTAGTTCCACAGCAACACAGAGACTATGTGGAACAACAGAAGACAAGAAAACGAACATGAAAATATGCAGATATATTCAACAAAAATTACGGCAAGAAACCCTCTCATAACAAAATGCTAAAATGCTCCCAAATATTGCACAGGACAGCTCTGCAGACTAGCGCACTTCCACCTATGAAGCATTTAAGCATCTACCAGAACAATATTGCACATGTTGAACACCCAGGATGGCAATCAGCATGTTCCTGCAGTGTAGGTGTTCATGAGACACTGCAGGTGGTAATTTAATACTGGGAGATTCTGCTGTACAGTTCTACTGTTCTCACACACTGCGGCAAGAGCACAGACTCATAGTGAAGACCACCGGCGTGAAGAAAACATCCTGTGCTGACCCATATCTCCAGAGTTCTGATCATAACTCAAGGAAACAAGTGCACGGTGCCTGGAGAGCAAGTGCCAGGTGCCATCAGCATCCTGAAGCTCTATCTGAGAGAGAATCATTCCCTCGAGCTATTGACACTCTATCACACTGTGGCAGGTGACAAATGTGGCATGAAAAACTCCTGATTCATCATTTTCCATACGACACCAATGTAAAAGCTCTGGATATCTGAGATCTGGCATTATACTCTTTTTTGGTTCAAAAGGTATGTGCTAGGATTTGCTGATATTCTCTTTTAGCTAATACTGAGCCTTAGAGAGACAACACTCGAAATAATTATGCGGTTCAAAAAAAATACACTGGACAGATCAGATCAGGCTCCAAACAATTAGGGCTGGGAAATCCATCCATCCATCCAGCTACCCATCCATTCTCTGTACTGCTTAATCTAGACAGGGTCATGGTGGAACCTGGAGCTTATCCCAGTGGACTCGGAGAACAAGGCGGGGCGTCAACCCATCGCAGGGCACAATCACACACTCATTCATCACACACTCATTTCCTCTCAAGGTTTCTTCCTCGTGTCATCTAAGGGAGTTTTTTCCTTGCCACAGTCACCTAAGTCAACTCAGGCACTAGGGATAATTTTGTCTAACAACTAGGACTGTTGCATGTTTTGTTTGTTTGCATGTTTTTCTGTTTCTTATGTTCTGTAAAGCTGCTTTGAGACAATGTCCATTGTTAAAAGCCCTATACACATAAAAATGAATTTAATTGAATTGAATTCACACACTACGGACAATATGGAAATGCCAATCAGCCTACAACGTTTGTATTTGGACTGGAGAGGAAACCTGGGGTACCCAAAGGAAGCCCCTGAAGCATGGTGAGAACATACAAACTCCACACACACAAGGTGGAGGTGGGATTCGAACCCCCAAGGGACCCCAGAGGTGTGAGGCAAACATGCTAACCACTAAGCCACCGTGCCTGTTTTTAACAATGTCGTGCAAAGTGGCACTACTGTTTGTGTTGCAGTTTGTTAGCAAACTTAAGTATCATAACATGTCTTTAAGTATTGCGATATGATTTTCTTTGCCATAGTGCCCAACCCTAATATACAAATATTCCACAAATGTAATCAAATGAATATAAAGTCAAATGATAATTGTGTTGCATATCACAAAATACTACTCACTGTATACCTAAGATTTCTACCAGGAACGCTTTCAGATAAGGAGACATTCAGTTTCTAGGGTAATCCATAGAACCTTTCACACTTTTTTGTCATTGCATAGCACTTGACAGTAAAGTGTTGGCTTGCAGTGTATCGCAATGGCTTTAAAGATTAGACCACTGTCATAAACACAACACTGAACACACAAAACTTATCGCCAATCATATTTTAAAATGTCTACTCAAACTATATGAGGTGTTGAATGTCAAAATACACTCACCATCCACTTTATTAGGAACACATGTACACTTGCATATTCATGCAGCTTTCTAATCAGCCAATCATGTGGCAGCAGTGCAATGCAAAAATCATGCAGATACAGATCAAAAGCTTCATGTTCACATCAAACATCAGAATGAAGAAAAAGTGTGATCTCTGTGACTTGGCTGACAGAAGTGGTCTTCTGCTGTTGTAGACCATCCATCTCATGGTCTGATCTGTTGTGTGTTACTATAGACTTCCTGTCAGTTCAAACTGGTCATTCTCCTCTGCTCTCTCTCATCAGTTGGGTGTTTCAGCTAGCAAACACCTCCGTTAACAGTTTTTTTGTTTGTTTGTTTGTTTTTTTTATCCATTCTGTTTAAACTCTACAGACTGTCGTGTGTGAAATTCTCAGGAGATTAGAAGGTTCTGAAATACTCAAACCAGCCTATCTGGTACCAATATCCATGCCACGATCAAAGTCACAGAGATCACACCTTCTTCATTCTGATGTTTGAACATTTTGAACATTACCTGAAGCTCTTGATCTGTATCTGCATGATTTTTTGCATTGCACTGCTGCCACATGATTGGCTGATTAGATAGCTGCATGAATGTGCAGGTGTACAGGTGTTCCTATTAAAGTGGATGGTGAGTGTACATCATACGCTAGATTACACTGTAGATGTTAATCCAACACTACATTTCAGACTGATCTCTACAGTATCAGATGTGTGTATGAAATGGCTCATTAGGACAGTTTCTCTGGTTCCTTCACATATGTACATTTCCTTATATTTACAAGGAGCATCTTTATCATTTGGACCTGACGAATAGGCTAGTTATATGGGCTAGTTAATGAGCTGAGTAACATCTTAGAATAGGAAACACACTAAAAAAATGTATTACACAGACTAAGACTGGAAAACACCTTTCCAAAACGAGCATCTGTCTGCACAGCACCTTTATTCACAGTGACGTACTGAGACTGATGTTATTTCACTTTGACATCCGAATCAGTGTGTGAATGCGTGGCTAAGGAACAT
>CM074963.1:11831894-11859781 GCA_037577455.1 Pangasius macronema
ATCCGTGGTGAGCAGAAAAGCATTTCCGAATGTGCAGTATGTCAAAGCTTCTCTGAGACAGGTGAAGAGTGCTAAACTCAGGTCTCTAGATCTGCATTTATGACTTGTATATGGGCCATCAGCAAAGTCCTCAGAGCTGATTTAAGACCTGTAAGAGTCATTTAGGTCCAGACAGACTTAAATATACAGTTTGCACAGGGTCCATTTTCAGTAATCCTGTGCCTACTGTTGCCTCTTGACCTGTATCTGCGTGATTTTCCGTGCTGCTTCCATCTGATTAGCTGAACTGATAATTGCGTGAATGTGGATGTAAAGCGGTACAGGTGTTCCTACTAAAATAGCCAGTGAGTGTATATCTTGCGAAGTGTCCGGGTACTAACTGCATAGTTCTTCAGGAATAACTGTAGAAGTTGTAAAAATTGTGGTGTAAAAATCTAAAACAGGACATTCCTGACAAATGTCTTTCATCAGCTGTGCAAGCAAAACACTTCTGAGGCTGTAGGAGGTGAAAGCAGTTCATATTCGAAATGGTAGTTGATGTAATAGGTAACGAATTATGAAATTACGAAAAACTCTCAGGCTGTGCAGTTTTCGGAAGATGATCAACGACGGGGTGGTGTGATGAGGCCTGATACAAAGAGGAGTTACTGTTACCTCCCACAGCACATCCCGAAGTGTTTCAATCCTCTTATACAACAACTATATGCCAATGATCCCAATATTTTATTTATTAAAGAACGGCACATCATACTTTTTACTATTATTATAGTTACATAGAACGGCAAAACAAGTTAGTTCCTGTTGTCACTTATGTTAAAGAGTCACTCACTTCTCAGTTTCTTTTTCCTGTCTCTCTCTCTCTCTCTTTCTATCTCTCTCTCTCTCTCTCTCTTTTACAAAGTGCTGACATTGGAGACTCCTTCCAAAAATGCTAAATACAGTTATTTTCCTCACAGAAAACTTCACCATATCAACAGTTACACTTTTTTAATCTGTTTAAATGGAGCGTCCACCATTACTAGAAACAACTGCTAGAAGATTAATCAACACTTTCTGACCAATCAGATTTGAGAATTAAATAGCAGCGTGGTTTAAAAAAAAAAGTATATATATAGTTTCAAGTTTATATATCGTCTCTTTAATTGTCTTTGTTTAATCTTACTCTGATGTCTAATGACACTTACTCACATTATATTATATTATATTATATTATATTATATTATATTATATTACCCAACTCAGCACTCAGACACGTTGAAACCCTTTGAGCAGCGGATCATGTCTGCCATGTGGACATCGGATAGACATGTA
Organism: Pangasius macronema; assembly: GCA_037577455.1. NCBI lineage: Eukaryota > Metazoa > Chordata > Actinopteri > Siluriformes > Pangasiidae > Pangasius > Pangasius macronema. The sequence goes on from CM074963.1 coordinate 11,833,206, forward strand.
ACAGGATCATTGAACATTTTATGTTTTTATTCACCTAATAATCTACCATCCAGGTGAGTGTCCGTGTTGGTGATATTATGAAGCTCTCCCACAGTCTTCTTCCACCTGAAATGGTGGGTCTGTTATAATGATGAGCAGTTTCTCACTCCAGTCAAGTTTTTTTTTTTTCCCTCCATCTCAGCTCATGACTCACCTGAAATTAGTAATCACACGGTGACTGTGTGTTCAATGCTGAGCGAAAGAAGCAGGCAGCTTTGTATTTGTATTTGTTAGAGCAACGTGAAACACGAAAGTCACGTGTTTAAGATGCATGTTCGGTTGAATGTGTCTCACTGTACATGGTAAAAATGGAATGATTTTAAATATACTATTTATTTTTAGAAGAAAAACCAAAACAAAACTGTAGCCTAATGAATCTTCTTCCCTGTATTAGATTGACTTTGCGATTTTGTTAAGTTATTTGATATGTGCATTATTTATCTTTATACCACAGTGCAGTTGAATGCTCCAATCTGATTGGTCAGAAGGTGTGCATTATTTTCCTATAGCAGCACAGGTAGATCTGGCTGTAACCTGAACAATAGGTTTATATTAATGCACTTAGAATAATACATTGTTTAAAAAGTAACAGTCCATACACAGAGACTTGGTCTGCGTACACACAGCGTAATCTAAAATTAATAATAGACGGATTTTAAAATTGTGCTGTTTAACAAAGTAGAGCAAAGTGAAATTGCTGATGTGGTTGATGTGGTGGCGTTTTTGTTAGGAGCCATTTGTTTAACATTTATGGAAGGAGTCTCTGTTGTAAGCGCTTTGTCAGTCACGGTGCTTTGCAAAGTTTATCAGGGCAGAGGAGTTTACGTTTTCTGGTTTCTCAGCAAAATGAAAACTGAGATGAAATGAGAGAGAGAGAGAGAGAGAGAGAGAGAGAGAGAGAGAGAAGAGCAAGGCTGGTGAGGGAATGTTTATGGTGGCTAGAACATTAGTGAGAACAGGAAGTAACTTGTCTCTCGGACGTTCCACAACATTAAACCTGACTATAAATCATTAAAACGTGTGACGCTTCGTACGTACATAAATTAAAACTTTATCGTCGGCAAGTCGCCGTGGTGTGTTGTAAGTGCAGTAACACACTCCAGTCCGTGCTGTCATACGTAAATAACGCACTTCAGATCATCCTTTCGATGTTGTTTAGACCTAGCATCATCCGCAGACTTTTTTTTTTCCTCACCTGCAGCGTCAGTTACTGCCTGATGAAGAGTTTTATGTTTAAGATGATTCGTCAGGTCAGTCGTATTGTAAGAAGATGCTGTAGCTCCTCCTTTAGTTATTTTCACACAGCTTGCAGTCTGCTTTGCTTTGATTGCGTAATGCGTACAGATCGTCTGTTCGTTGCCATGACAACATACGCTAGGCGTACGTCATAGTATAGCGTGGCCTTGGGTGTTGGTATTTATTAGTCTGAGTAAATGAGCACAGAATCCAGCTGATGTCAGTGTCAGTGTGTCACTGTGTACTACAGTAGTATTGTGTGTGTTACGTATTTTGTTTGTATGATTATCGGCACATGTTTAGTCACGTGTCACTTTGCTAAGCACGTCAGATCCTGTAAATCATTAAAGTATTTACACTCATCCTATCCAATGTAAAGACGATAACCAATCCACTTCACAACACGTCGCTTTTATCTCCGTATGAAGCAGAACATTTGCGCATGTCAAAATGATGATGAGAAATGTCTCCTGAAGGCAGCTGTTTGCACGGATAAGTGTGTACAAGAAAAATGATGGTCCTTGTAGTCTTGGCAGGCGCTAAGCAGCGAAGGGTGCGCGTGTGTGTGTGTGTGTGTGTGTGTGTGTGTGTGTGTGTGTGTTGCCTCTTGGTCAGAACTCCAGTTTAAATTAGGCTATTGAGCAACAGAAATTTCCCCTTTTCATCTAAAAAAGACAGAATTCTCAACTGATTCAGCCTCTTTCTTTCTCTCCATCTGCCCTTACCCCCATCCTGCCTTTTTTTTTTTCTCTTCTTCTTAAGAAACTTGCTCATCACTCATCACTTGCTACGATCTCAAAAGCAAAAGCTGTTGCTTTCAGTGTGGTTATTAAGACCGCATGATTTCTGTTTAATTTACTTTGTTCTCATGGAGCAGCATTTTAACCAAATTTAGCATTTCGACTAAGGCTGTGGTCATACAGTTACACAAGCAGCACTGTTCACATGCACAGTTGTGTGTGTGTGTGTGGGTTGTTTTTTTTTCCCCCTCTTCCCCGGAGGATTTAAAAAGCTCTGTCAACTGGAGATCACACAGGTCAGAGGCAAGACAGGACGACCTTCACTTAAGCGCTTTCTTTAATTTTGCAGAGCAAGGTAAATGGCAGATGTTGAGGAGACTATGATGGTGCGTATCTTTAGAAAAGAGCAGAAACTGGGGCAGCAGAGCTAGCGTAGGTGGCATATCAGGTTATTATACCAGTCTTCATGCAGCACCAAGTATATTTCTCTCGTTGTATTTATAAGAGAAATTGACGGCAAGAAGCACCATCTGCCTCTTATGGAAAGCATCATCAGCTTGCATCACACACTGCCCCTCTGCTTATGTCGGTAATTTGTCATCTGCAAGCGTTAAGTTTTTTGGACCTGAACAGTCAGCGCTCTGATTGAAAGCAGGATGCATGCGAGAGCTGGCTTCGTAGTTAAAAGCAAGTATATCCTTTGCCTTAAATAAAAACACAACCAGGCTTTTTAAATACTGATCTCTACAGGGACTGGCACAAGAAAAAGAAAAACACAATTAAACATGACAGTGCAATAAAATTGTGTGTGTTATTATTTATTCTGCAGCTTAAGAAAATACATTTAGTACCACATAACAAGATGACAATCTTAACAGAATTGTGGCTGTAATTCAGTGTTGTGTTTGTTTATATTCTGCTGCGAACATGAATGAATGAATGAATGAATGAATGAATGAATGAATGAAACGCTGCATATACTTATTTACATTGGCCAGTGTTTCAACGTAAAGGGAACTCTATAAGCAGGACTGCACGTCGGATGCACTCCAGCGTGTCACAACGGCATCTCAGTTTAAACAAAAACGCAGGCTTTTCAGCACAGCCTTAGCTAGCTTGCTAACATGAGTAACGTCACAGCAAACAGGAAGTAACACACTTTGCCAGTTATACAGTCTTCCAAATGAAACGCAGGTGTGGCGATGTTTTGAAGAGCAATATCGCAAAATATAGCTTGTCGTGATGTAAAACTGAATATCATCACATGTATAGCCAGACGTTTTATATCCTCAGGCTTTTTCTTTTCCTTTTTTAATAAAGGTACTTTTAATGAGTGCTGCATTAAAATTAAAATGCAGCTGCCTCTTCAGTTCGGCTGCCTGCACTCAGTGAAGCATAATCTGCAGTTCTCCTCTTCTGCAGCTCTGTGTGTGTGTGTGTGTGTGTGTGTGTGTGTGTGTGTGTGTGTGTGTGTGTGTGTGTGTGCTGTTCCTCCACATCAGCATCAACATTCCCTCTTTTCCACTTGGGGAAGCTAATCATGGTCCTCTGCCACGATTCATCTATTTGTAAAGAGCCTGGGTTTGGGCAGCTTTATGAAGCTGGGACGTGCTGGATTGGGGTCATTTCGATGGGCTGCTCTGGGTGCGCGTGTAAATTCCGCATTGCTCCGGACAATCCGTAATTAGACACCGCCAAATGTGATTAAGGACAGAAAGTTCACTGTTAAGGCAGTTAAGCTACGTGAACGGTTTTGTCACTAGAGTGAGACTCTAAGGAGATGAAGCTGTACCAGTTATCAAACTTCTTTTTGGACCACTTAGCAGACATGGTACAGAATTGGTGAGTAACTAAATCTGTCAAACATTATGACCGAAACAGCTGAGGAATTAGTTTGTTAAATTAATTTTTAGATACAGTCGCGTTTCAAAATATAACACTTAAAAATATTATGATGCTTATAATAAAATCTGTCGACACTGGTCAGAAAGGTTTGTCTCCTGTGCTATCCTGCAATGCACATCATCACTGTCCTCCATCATCATCTGAACTTTGTCCCCCATTGTTCTTGGATCTGTGTCCATTAAAATGATCCGGTCTGCATCCCCTGTCATTGTCCCCCTCTGTTTTTGATAGATCTGTGTCCATTATAGTCATCTGGTCTGCGTTCCTGATCATCGTCCGATCTGCATCATCCAATATGAGCCTCCCATCATCCAGTCTGTGTCCCCATTGTTGTCCAGTCTGATCTATGAATCACATTGTCATTTGATCTGTGTCCTCTGTTGTCATCTAAAGTGTGACCAAGTTGTCCAATCTGTGTCCCTCATTGCCTTCTGATCTGCACTCACCCCCATCTTTGTCCTATCTACGTCTCTGTTACTATCCAATCTATGCCCCCTGGTGTCCCTTCTGCATTTGTTTTATTGGCCTTTTCCCCCAGGATTAGTATTTTTAGTTACTTAATTGTTTATTTTAACATTTTATGCATTTTTTCTGGCTCAGTATGTCCTGGATTTTAGTTTCAGTTCATTAAATTATTTTTCCAGTGTGCCCCTGTACTTTTAGGCTCAATTTGGTATCTTTTCGCAGCAACTGAGAGGCCGGTCTAATAGATCATTATTTTGTCATGATTTTGCAACTCTTGCTAAGGTGCTGTAGAAGATTGACCTCATTGCAAAGTGTAGCACTTTACCGGACTCCACATACCTGATTCAGCCTCCAGTACATGCATTTGTAATATTGCTCGAGCTTTGTTTCAGTGAGTGTAAGACTGATGTGTTTGCATAGCTCACCTAGTAAAGTCCTGGCTAGATTTTATGGCTTGTTTGACTGCCGGAGATCTGAAAGGAATTTCCTGTGATCAGGAGGAATCTTCCACACCTTCTGGCAAATCTGTTAGAATAAATCATGTTTTATTTATAATGCCTCTGGGATTTTGCAGATCCTCTGGCTTTCCCCTGACCCTTTACAAGCTCATGTTTAAACACGTTTTCGGCACTCGCCACTTTTAGTGAAAATATACAGTTTTGGACAGTTATCATGTCCGTTATCATTGACTTCCTTTCAACATTGTCCAAGTTACAATAAATTATGCTAATTAAACACTGAAATACTTCGTCTTATTCAAAATCCTGTCTTATTCAAAAGATTTTTTTTATTCTAAATAATTCATTGCTCCAGCCAGAGCTAGATAAAACTTTTATTGCACACACTAAAATAAATTTTTAAGTACGGATCAGATTTTTTTTTGGTAAAACATGAAAGCTAACTTTTCCCAGGCACATTCAAGTCGATTTCAAATTGTGAAGTAAAATGAAATTTCTGGACATGCAACACAGTTGTTAACCACCTTGATTTTTTTTTTCCTGTAGAAACGGAAGTACTTTGGATGTTGTACCTAGTGTGAGAAGTGACTGACCCAATCTGTGTTTGCTATAGTCCAGAGAATCGGAAAGGGAGAACAAACTCAATCCTTAATCACTGTTGCATGAGTTAAAACTTTTCTTTATTTGGTGTGGCCTTTTTCAAAGCATTGCCAAACAGCCACAAGATGACAGAACAGAATTTTTGCCATTTTCATTTAAACTGATAATCCTTTGCATTAAACAGTATCCTACTGTTTTCCCAAACAGAATGTCCTCTAAAAATCTTTGCCTTTACATATCCTTTCACCTCTCAAAAAACATGGTGGTAGGTAGATTGGCTGCTCTAAATTGCCTCTTGGTGTGAATGAGTGTGTAAAGGAGTGTTTGCGTAGTGCCCTGCAATAGATTGGCATCTTATCTAGAGTGCAATTCCACCTCTCTTTCAGCCATGGGCTTCGGATTCATTGTGACCCTGACCAGAATAAAACTGTTACTGACTATGAAAAAAATGAATCATCCTCCCATGAATTATTTTTCAGTTTGTTCCTCTCAGGAAGTAAAAATATAACTGTATCAGAGCTGGAAAACAGACAGGAGCCACAAGTGCCTACATTCTCTGTGATAAAGGGAGCTAAATGGGAGTCTTCCCCTGCTCTCTAATTCTGCTCCAAATGTATTCTTAACACCCTCTAACGCAGCATGTCTTCTGAACAGGGCATGTCTTCCTGAAATTACCTTCCTTAAATGGACTCTCGGTCCCTTGGTATTTCTTTAAAGAGCTTCTATTGTAAAATGTCCAAAAAAAAACCATTCTCAATCTGGTATCTATACCATTTCAGGAAACTGCTCACAGATAATGAATCAGATGATATCTCATTTTGTATCTTTGTTACACGCCATTATGGTTGCGCTGAAGTCAGCGGCTCATCCAGCTCCCATCTCTTTTTAAAGCTTTTTAAATGCCACCGAGGGAGAGAAATTGCATTTCCAAATGAAACGGATAGTCATCTTAAGCGCCATCTGTGGCAAGTCATTTCCAGTATAAAGGCCAGAAAGACTGAGCAGATGGATGTGTGCTCAACAGAAAGCCTCTTTGAGAAAGCCCGCTGGGGCTCTTTGACCTCAGGATGGAGAGACAGATACAGAGGCTAGATACAGAAACATGGGTAGATACAGAATATGAAAGGGGTAAAGACCAGAGATGGGCATGACCAATTCAGTGTTGAAAAGTAAAGTAATAAAAGCTAAACTATTTTTTTATAGCCTTTAATTGAGACTTGGCCCCAGCTCACTCATGCCCCAAATTTGTCGTACCCATTGTAGTTATAAGAAAAATCATGAGAAGGTCAGGTGTGGTTATATGCCTGCCGCTAATGCACTACACCAAGATGTGCAGATTGCAAATGTACTGAGATGTCTTAGTAAGGACGTGTTTTGATCCTTCAGTAGAAGAGCTCGTTGACATCTTGCTCCTAGTGGTGGCACATCTAAGCTTTATGACTGTCAAGTAACTCAGTTTAATCATGATCAAGTGTGGTTAGCAGAGTCTGCAAGACATGTGCAAACTGACCGTTGTGGAATCTGCTTTGCATGTCGTCAATGTTCGGGCCTCCTGCTACTAAAGAGGCTTTAGAAAGGAGGGTGCAGTTTTGGGGATCACAATGCCAGCATGGCCAAACTGACTGTTCACTGTGCACCTTTAGGTCAGGTCATGGTTTGTTTCAGCACCCACAAGGGATAAACTTTAGACACATGCCACACCTTCAAAACCCTGATAGGTGTCTGAGTGGCAAGGACCCCAGACAGCGCCCCCACCAACCACTACAAAGTCCCACAAAGCACACCCTTGAAGTGTAGGGACTGGCGGCAAGATGGTTTACAGCATAAACCATCGCTCATCAGACAATAACTATGTCATAGGGATAGAAACCTCTTCCATCCTCATTTTTTGGGGGCCTTGTCTATATCGGACCTCAAGAAAGTTATTCCACTGTCCCAAGAAGTTTGTTCTCTCTTGGACAGGAGTATGATGGAAAATTTATACCACACAGTTTAAAAGAAGGAGTTCTATTCCACTTACCTACTTGTTCAGAAGAAGGAAGATGTTTTTCTTTTTGTTGTTTTCCAATTCTAGAGTTGAAGGGGTTGAAAAAAAGTTTATTTTGATATCACCAGAACACATTCTTTTCAAAGGTTGCCTTCTGAGGACAGCCAATCCAATACAGTCCTACAGCAGCTTCTCAGCATATTACAGCACACCACAGCACCATGGATAGAATCTATTTAGGGTCTTAGGCATATTACAGCCTTTCTGAAAGGGGACTAGGTGCCACCATCCATCCCAATCCCGTATGTGCCTGGCGTGGAACTTCCTTATTGTGCTGGAGTCCCTTAAGGGCCCTTCCAAGCCAATGCAGCTAAAAGAGTTGGTGCTTGCTCTGGCAATAAGCTTGCATTTGCATGCGTTTGTGGCCAAATGACTCTTTGGTTTCCCTGTGGTTGAATCCAAGATTTCCGCCCAAGTCATATCACCCAGCATTCTTCGCTGTGCCCGGGGTGTGCCCTGTAGTAATATTTAGACCGGCAGTGGACATTCAATTCTCAGACCAACTATTCCCTTGCCATGGAGGAAGGAGCTCTCTAACTTATTGCAGGCCTTTTGTGATATCAGTATTACAAAGGCAATGCTGGTATCAAAATTAATGTTTTATATAAAATATTGTACAGCCATAACTGAGATATAGATAGACAGCTGTAAACTGAGAGAGAGATACATAGGATAGATAGGCATGGAGGGAGATATGAATGAAAAAAGTGGTGGAGGATGAGAGGGAAGAATAGAGAATGATGAGCAAGAGAACAGCTGTTTTTTGCTGCTCTCTCCAGCTGCCCTCTTCTCCAAGCTCTTGTTGACTCCAGCTGCCCTCTTCTCACATGTACTTGCCAGTGGGAGGTTCATAAATATAGAGCTAGTTAAAAATGCAGTATGGTGTGTATCCGTGTCTTGTCTCTGTTTACTTCAGACTACAGTTTGGTTCATGTCTTGGAGCTAGCTAGGTTACTGAAAATTTAATATATGCCGATATTAAACTTTTACATAATGATGACAGCCTATCCAGTTCATCATGGTTTAGCGTATTATTTTGAGAATATCTCAGATACAATGTGCATATTACATTTTATTAACTCAGAATTGCACGCCAGCTTTGTAGTGTAGGTACGTGAAACTGTAGTATTCATTATTTCAATAATTGTGATGTAAGATCTAGCTGATTATGTGCACCGGTTCTAGAGTAGTGTCATGGCATTTGGCAGTGCGGCATTAGAATGTGCATTCGTTATCCGTTAGTGTGTTGCGGTTATGTTTAGCTGCCACTTACTCTACAAGAGCTTGGCAGAACAATTGCTCCTGTTTAACACAGCTGGTTAAACATTGGCTCAGTCTGCTTCCAGTTTAGTTTCCACATGGGCACCAGAGATGGAAGGCACTCTCACTTGTGTTTTGACAGCCCCCTCTCTCTTCTCTTGTACACGCTCTTTTTCTAGGTAGAATACACACTTCCAATGCAAAAACTGTTCAAAAATTTAAAGAGTCTGGTCTTGTTACTGCTTGGTAGTGATGGTAAAGGTTATGTTTCCATTTTTATCTCTGTCTCTGTGCTATCGGAGAGAACATGGCAGACTCCCAAGACTAGCTGGACCAGATGGCGTTTCACTTGGCCTTTGACCTCTGCCAGTTAACAGCTTGGGCTTGTTTTTTTCCATCCTTTTTTGGCATTTTTTTGAGATAGAAAGTCTTTGTATATGGTCAAGGCTGAACAGTTACCAAACCTTTCCATTGTGTTTGCTATTTAATAGGCTAACAACTTAACAAAACTTTAACATGTTTGTTATTGCAATTTTACTAACTTTTAATGGAAGAAAAACTGATCTAGCAAAGTCAGTAACTAACGGACCTAGCTGTGTTAACAAAGGCCATGGCACTAACTGAGGAAGCTGAGCTAATGAAGGCCGTAACATTAAGCAGGTGAGATAAGCTACCAAAGGTCATGGCACCAACCAAGTCAGACGAGCTGTAAAATTGGCGTATTGTTCTGCCTTTCATTTTGAAGAATTGTTTTTCTGGACAGTGTTTATTCTCATTAGTCCTATGCAGCTACATAACCCACAGTATTGTGGATGTACTTTTGACTAACTAAAAATCCCAACTAGGTGGTACATCAGAAATAACTGTACCAAACCAAGTGCTTGTTGGAGCACTGATGATCCTGTTAGTGTTGGTCTGCTGCCCTGTTTCTGTTCAGTACGTCTATCCCATCAGTACAGTGCATTATTATTTCTGCCACATTTAACATGCACCTGGAGTATGTGATGGGATTGTGTGTTCTCAGACTAGAATCCTTCTGATTTAATAATGCAGTAGAATTTCATGTTATAAGCATGGTCTTTGCCCACACAACACATTTTTGCCTTGGTCTCCTTTGATTTTCTTTAAGCTGCAGCATTTGTTAAATATGTTTCTGTTTGAATCTGCAGTACTTCTCAGTATTGATGAACCATCAATAAATACCTGATAACCTGTGGATTGTGGTTAAAGGGCTAATTTATGTTCTGATTCCCTTTGAGTCTCCAATGTTAGACTAGAAAAACCATGAGCAGCTATATTGCAGCCCGTAAGACTGCTTTGGTTTATGCCAGTTATTTACTTTCCATTTGTTTCCTGTTTCGATTAATGGTTAATTAAACATTAACATTGTTCAATTCTTGCACATCAGAAATATAGATAGATAGATAGATAGATAGATAGATAGATAGATAGATAGATAGATAGATAGATACACACACACACAATAATAATTATTATTATATAATTATTATAATATATTATCATTATCATACATAAGAATGTGTACCGAAGAACTAGGGCTGTTTCATAGACCAATCCCTTGCAGCTAAAGAGCTTGCACTGTTTCATATTTATATAAGATATGGATGTTTTGTTTTAGCATTACCTCATCAGCTCAGATATAACATTAAAATGAAATTTGATCTAGGAAATCGGTAGACTACTCAAATGGATTCTCTGCTGGTTAGTGTTTCACTGAATGAAATGTTTGTTGAGCTTATTTGACAAGAGTTTTCTAAGTGGCACTAACAACTTGCCACAATAGTAATTATGAAGATTCTGCATTTACTTATGGTTGCCATGGTTGGTTAAATCCCTTAAGTTAAGGGCTAACTTTTTGCATTTGTGAACCATTAAATAACTAAAGCTGGACAAGGATATAAAGTCCTAGATATTACTGTGCTATATATTGATATTAGATATTATTAGAATAGCTAACAGATGCCAACAATTTTAATTTTACGACTAGTTTTGTATGAATTATCAAACAGTATAAAACTGTAACTGAACTCATATCTCTGTCTGTGCTCTGGACACTCTGCATGGCATGAATAATGAGCTCATGAGTCCATATGGCTCTGTCCCATACTGCCCAGCAGGGTAGCAGGTGCAGCTGTCATGTCACAAACTGCTTTGATACAGAGAAATTCACTTGCTCATCCGAAGTTGTCTAAAGTTGGATTTTGTTAACGGCAAAAATGTGTGAGAGATCTTGAACCTAATTTAAAGCAAGCAGTAGCTGAATGAGAAAGTTAGTGTGTTAGAAGCAGGCAGTAGCAACAGTCATTTTTAATGATCTGCCTAACAGATGTTATGTTGTATTTTTCTCTGTTCTAGATTGGACATTGCATTAAAGGCATGCTAGATGGCCCATAGACCATGTGTGGCTGGAAAGCATATCACAGCCGCCGTTACAAGCTTTTGCCGAGTGGAAGAGTGGCTCTGCCAAGCAGAATGACGGAGAAAAATTAATACCAGCCATGTCCCCATCTGTGATTTCAACAAGGCGCATTCTATTCTTGCCACTGTCCAAGGTCTCATGTACATCTTTAGGTAGCTTTGGAGTCTGGTTACATAACACAGAAAAAAGCAGCATTATGTTTGGACTGAATACTTTTGAAGATGAAGTTCGCTTTTGTTTGAAGCCCCAGTAAAGATGAGATTTTTTTCCTTTAGTTTTAATTTTTTGTCTATCTACACATGCTTACACAACATAGATTGCATTATGGCTGCTGAATCTCCCCAGCAACTTTATTTATCTGCTTGGTGTGGTGGAGAGTGACGTTTGGACAATGCAGAGAAACGGAGGTGTCGCAGGGAATGGCAGTCAGCCATGGGTGCTCCGGCGAGTTCGACTGACATGGCTCAGTTTCATGCTCTTTTTCATTTTGGTCTTCTTCCCGCTCATTGCACATTACTACCTCACCACAATCGATGAGGCAGGTGGTCCGGACAAACGCATTTTTGGCCCACGACCTGGTGGTGAACTGTGTGAGGCGAAGCATGTGCAAGACCTTTGCCGTATACGAGAATCAGTGAGTGAAGAGCTGCTTCAGCTGGAAGCAAAGCGGCAAGAGCTCAATGGTGAAATAGCCCGTCTCAACTTGCGGATCGAAGCTTGTAAACGTAGCATCGACAGTGCCAAACAGGACTTATTACAACTCAAAAATGTCATCAGCCAGACAGAACACTCCTATAAAGAGCTCATGGCTCAGAATCAGCCAAAATTATCTTTGCCAGTTAGACTATTACCAGACAAAGATGATCCAGGGCTCCCTCCTCCGAGGTCTGTACAGGCCTGTCGCTTGCATACTTGTTTTGATTATGCCAGATGTCCACTTACATCAGGGTTCCCAGTCTATGTGTATGACACTGGATCATATCCTTGGGGAGACAATATTGACCCATTGGTCAGGCAAGCTTTTGCATCTTCTGTTAAAAGCAGTGTTTATGTTACAGACAATCCAAATATTGCTTGTCTTTATGTGGTGCTTGTCGGAGAAATACAAGATTCCTCGCCCTCTCCCTCTGACTTGGAAAAGCAGCTGAAAGCATTGCCATTCTGGAGGTCAGATGGTCATAATCACCTGCTGGTTCACCTGTCCAGGAAGTCATTAACTCAGAATTTCTTGTACAATGTAAGTACAGGCCGGGCAGCTATAGCACAGTCTACCTTTCTTCAACGACAGTACAGAGAGGGTTTTGACCTGGTTGTGTCTCCACTGGTCCATGCTCTCTCTGAGCCCAATTTCCTGGAGGTGCCTCCACAGGTTCCAGTAAAGAGGAAGTATCTCTTTACCTTTCAAGGAGAGAAGGTGGAATCTCTACGGAGTAGCTTGCTGGAAGCACCACCACAGTCCTTTGAGGAAGAAATGGAGGGAGATCCGCCAGCTGATTATGATGATCGCATCATTGGTACCCTTAAGGCAGTACAAGACAGCCACCTAGACCAGGTACTTGTGGAATTTACCTGCAAGAACCGACCAAAGCCCAGTCTACCGACTGAATGGGCCCTGTGTGGGGAGCGTGAGGATCGCTTGGAAGTGTTAAAAGCATCTACATTCGCTTTGGTGATTTCTCCAGGTGATGGGCAGCTCATAGCAACTGCAGGGTGCAACATGCGCCTGTTTGAGGCACTGGAGGTTGGGGCAATCCCTGTGGTTCTTGGCGACCACTCAAAATTACCTTATCACCATCTTATACGTTGGAGTGAGGCAGCTATCATGGTACCTAAGCCTCGCATAACAGAGTTGCACTTTCTATTGAGGAGCCTGTCAGACAACGATTTACTGGCCATGCGGCGGCAAGGTCGATTCCTTTGGGAAACGTACTTTTCCACTTCTGAGAGTATCTTCAACACCATTCTGGCCAGTATCCGAGCCAGCATTCAGATACCAGCAGCACCCATAAAGGAGGAACCTGCCCAGGAGATTCCCCATAAAGCTGGAAAGATGGCAGGTACAGATGCCAATATGGCTGACAATGGGGACCTGGATCTTGGTCCAGTAGAGACAGAACCCCCTTATGCATCACCTAGGTTTTTGCGGAATTTCACCTACACAGTATCGGATGTCTACCGAACCTGGAATCGTGCTCCTGGGCCTTTCCATCTGTTCCCCCACACACCTTTAGATCCCGTTCTACCTTCAGAGGCAAAGTTTCTAGGTTCAGGAACAGGTTTTCGCCCCATAGGTGGAGGTTCTGGAGGTTCTGGAAAAGAGTTTCAGGCTGCATTGGGTGGAAATGTCCCACGGGAACAATTTACAGTGGTCATGCTGACATATGAGCGAGAGGAAGTACTTATGAACTCTCTGGAGAGGCTAAATGGCCTTCCCTATCTCAACAAGGTGGTGGTAGTCTGGAATTCTCCAAAACCACCCTCAGATGACCTTCTCTGGCCAGACATTGGGCTGCCCATTGTGGTATGTTTGTTTTATCTTGATTATTCAGAAGTGTTGGCCAGCATGTTTTAAAGCCTTGAAAGCAGGATGTTTATGTTGTAATCTTGAGGTGATAAATTTGTAGAAATAAGAGTCACATGCCACATACCTTCCATATTTACTTTCTCTCTTAACAATGCACATTAAGATCATGGAAAGTTGCAATTTGGAAATGGAAGCCAAAATGGAAATGCAATGATCATGGCTGACTCATTTTACAGTATATTCTGATATTCTTAAAGTAGCTGTACGATCCCAAGCCAATATTTTCCTAATTAAAATCATGTCCCCATGAGTCCCCATGATTTTTTCTTTTCTTCTTCGTCTTAAGGCTACTTTGTCTCTTTTTTTATTCAAGTTTCTAATTAATGGCCATGGAAGATGAGAAGATAGCGTTATTCTGAGGCGATGTCTTATTTTTTGCAGGTGGTCCGGACAGAAAAGAACAGTTTGAACAATCGCTTTCTGCCCTGGGATGTAGTGGAGACTGAGGCGATCTTGTCCATTGATGACGACGCCCATCTGAGACATGATGAAATCATGTTTGGGTTCAGGTAATATTTCTTTCTTTAAATGTATTGACATAAGAGCAGAACAATGAACTTTTTATAAGTTGAAACAACTAAGTATTACAAAATGGATGGATTATTCTGAAACAGAGTTCTAGGCTAGGAGAATAATGTGTGGCATGATATTAGTGTTGGCTTAAGTATATAGATTTTTTTTTTCTCCCCTTGCAATCTCTGCTTTACAAGAAAAACAGGTCGTAAGGACAGAACTTTTGTCATGATAGGGAAACAGTTTGAGCCAAAGGAAGGGTGTTTGTGTCTAAAATCTTTTGAAGTGCGTAATAATAATTTCTCTCCTAGGAAATGACACGTTAAAAGAAAAACCCTGAATTATTTCACATCCTTTCTGTGAAACCTTTTTGACCTTGAAATAACAGACAATATAAAATCTTATCACGTTGAACAGGATTTGATGCGGAAATGAATGAACAGTTCATTTTTAACCTAGATTTATGTAGAATAGGTCCATGTGCTGTTTTAAGCATATAGGTGTTCCCTCCCTGTTCAGGCATGCACATAACAGCTATGGGTCAACTTGGTCATTTGGCATCAATTTTACCTAGATTTTTTATCAGTGATGTTTGTTTTAGAGCAGGGGTTCTCAAACCTTTTGCCAGGGACCCAGTGTAACTGGGTCAGTACAATGTTTTGGCTACGTGTTGGCACCGGAGAGTTTTTCATTCCTGACCTTTCTTTGTTTCTTTAGTTACTAGTGTTTGGATTAAACCTATTCAGTTGTTGTGACCAGTCAAACAGGCTAATAAGTGACTTACTAATAAATATGACAGCTTTGATAATGGTGGGGTTTGATTTCCATCATCTTGGTAAAATAAAAATGAAAAAATCAGAACTACAGTCTCAGGACCCCACTTTGAGTTTAGCGAGATGTTGTAGCAAACATTGTGCTACACCTGTTCTGTGGATAGAACTGGTGAGGAGTTTAGTTGTAAGGGTTATAGGGCTTTCAGAGCAGGAAAATGTAAAAAATATTTAGGATTGATAATTAGTGGACTTCCTATAGGTGAATAGAAAATTGCCATACCGTAGCATTGTTTCAGACTTGAAACTTGATTGTGTTAAAGTTGATCTAGGTCATAATGTGAGAGGGAACAAAAAAGAACACAACAGTTACTAGTGTCTAAATTATAAGGACTGATCTGATTCCTTTAGGACTCATTTGTTCTCTCTCACTTCCTCTCCTTCTAAGGGTGTGGCGAGAGGCCAGAGATCGGATTGTGGGCTTCCCAGGGCGGTTTCATGCCTGGGACGTCAACCACCAGTCTTGGCTCTACAACTCCAACTACTCTTGTGAACTCTCCATGGTGCTGACAGGCGCCGCCTTCTTCCACAAGGTAACAACTTTCAACCAGCTTCAAGAAAATCTGGAAAGTATGATCACTATATGCTTTAAAGCAACATTGTGAGCTTTCGCCATCTGACCTAGAACTAACTCACCTTTAATCTCATGGTTTAGTTACCATATGATGTGTGAATGCTACATATGATCTAAAATGACTATAGGAGCATCATAAGCACTAGCATTATGGACCAAATTAAATTCTGTAATGCTATATAATGGGGAAAAACACAATAAAGTCTTTTAGTAAGGTGTTACGCCATCATGAACCATCAGACCAGCTTCATTGCACCTTGGCACAGATTCTACAAGTGATTGGAAACTGTACTGGATGAATGATCAACATTCTTCCTAAAGATATTCCCTCCAGTGTTTTTTTTTTTTTGATGATGATGGTAGTGAAGGTTAAGCGCTGTCTAAAAGGTTTTCAATTGGATCTGGTGACTGTAAAGGCCATAGAATATGATTTACGTCATTTTCATCTTCACCATACCATTCAATGAGCTCTCGTGCTCTGTGAGTGGGGGCGGAGTCATCCTGGAAGAGAACACTCCTATCAGGATCGAAAAGTTTCTTCAGAGGATAAAGATGATCAGTCAGAAGAACTGTGTACTGATTTGCGGTGACGCTTCCCTCTAAGTGGACAAGTGGACTCAAACCATACCAGCAAAATAAATAAAGTCCCCTGCAGCACAACAGAGCCACTGTTCCCCCCTACTTCTTTCATTTGTCTATATTATTCTGAAGGACCAAAAGGAATGCAAGGCATGCAGTACAATCCTAATTCAACCATGATGTGATATGAATATCATTGAGGAACCTTAATTACTGTAAGGAAACTTTTTTTTTTTTAAGTTGTTTTGAGAAAATTCTAATACTACTACTTAAACTGTTAGTACTATCCATACTAATACTAATAGGGCTGTACAATACATTTTTCTCACCATTGAAATTGCAGTTACTTCGCATAGCAGTGCCTAATTGTGTTATTCACTGAATTTTCAAAGTTGTGGCATGACAACAGCACCACCAGAACATTATCAGGACATCTTAAACAGAGCTCATTCTATGTACAGAATGCAAGGAGGGCAAGTTGGGTGAGCTGTAGAAACAACAAACACGTTTGCATTAAATTTCCCACATACTGTGACCAGCAGGAATAAGAAAAATGCACTAGCAGTAGACAGCCTCTGCTTTTACTGTACTTACTGAGCTAAGACAATATACCACTGGTGAGTGTGCTCAGTATGACTGATCCACATACGCTGAGAAAAACAGAGTGCCCAAACGAATGAAATATCAGTTAATTTAGTATAAATACTATATAAAAGCAGTTATACTGTAAATAATAATATGTTTAATATATAAATTAACAAGACGCCACAGTATGGAGTCACAGTTATTGTAGATCAGTTTTACTTTGTGCAGTAATCTTTGTGTAGTTTTGCAAGTGTAGCTTAATAAAATGATTATTCATCTACTGCATGCGTTTTGGAAATGGAGAGTGGTAAATGGTCCAAGCACATGAATGGTCAGACTACTACTACTACTACTACTAATAATAATAATAATAATAATTTATATAATCATCTAACAGTGTAACTACTAAAAAGACAAAATGTGGGAAAGTACATTTTACTTGTTAAATACTCTGTGCAGCCTTAATATGAGAATGGAAACTGATGTTTATCTCTCTCTCTCTCTCTCTCTCTCTCTCTCTGTGTGTGTGTGTGTGTGTGTGTGTAGTACTACGCCTACCTGTATTCCTACGTGATGCCCCAGGCCATCCGAGATATGGTGGATGAGTACATCAACTGTGAAGACATTGCCATGAATTTCCTGGTGTCGCATATCACACGCAAACCCCCTATTAAGGTCAGTGAGTTCTCAGTGAGAAACGGCTTCTCAGCTAGACCACAGTCCTTACAGTACATTATCCAATTTGCGGAGTCATAGACGAGCCATTCGCGCCCAGTTTTCCAGTTGGTATTAAAACTCCTGCTTTTCTTTTCTTGGTCTCCTTCGTTGTTTGGGGCGACTTTCCTTTTTACACTGGGGTTAGTAACCTCGGCTCAGTATCGCCACATTATTACAGTATGTTAGTCCAGAGTTGTATCGAGAGTTGTATCGAGAGTTGTACCTAGTCTAGCGCGCCGTTATTTGTTGCGTAGTGACGGGTGTGTTCAGGTAAGCCAGATACGCGCACATTCTGCGCAATTATGCTGTATTTAATATACCGTTATGGCTCACGGGTTGAGTATTTGCGCTAAAACTGTGCAGATTTGGCTTCCATGAGCTTTAGCAGGAAATTAACAAGTGAACATTATTTATAAAAGGTAACCCACCATGTTGGCTAATGATTTAACAACTTCACCCACCACAGCTGATTTTCACCTGCATTTGGCGGGTTGGCGGGTGTTAATTTCAAACCCTGTTTATAATTACTAGTATATTTGTAGTCTATGATGTCTTCATTTTGACAAATGTGTTTATCCAGAATTCAGGCAGAATCCAAGCCAAGCGGCAAGGCTATTAAAGGAGGATTAATTAGAAATGGACAAATTAAACAGAAGGGTTACACAATTCCTCTAACAGTATATCCAAATGTCTTTTATTCCTTTTATGCCACAGCAATTTGCCCATGATTACAATATTTAATAAAGAACAACAGGTCATAATTTTTAATCCGTTTCTAGTCACATTTAATGCTGAACATCCCTGAAACAAGTTGGTTACAGATCTGTAACATCATAACAGCTATTACCACTCGTTTACTCACTTCTCTTTTTTTTCTCTCTTTCTTGAAGTTAATAAGACAAACAAAGGCAGCTTGTCGTGTTATCGAGAAACCACAAAACCCTCCATCCTGAAGACTTTGGCAGACAGCTTAGTTTTAGCTTTCTCTCTGACTGTTACAAAGCACTGACACTGAAGACAAAAACTGCTAAATAAACTTCCTTTGAAATTAGAAACTTCACAATCTCAATAATTATCAGATTTATTATTTGTTAATGTGGCGTGTTAGTTATAGTTGAACAGTTCTGTGGCATAAACATTATGACTAGAGGGAAAATTAATGTAACGTGTAATCAAAATATATAACACACTCACTCACACACTCACTCAGAGGAAGAGCTGAGTGTTTCAGTATAGGAAGCGAGTCTTCAGTCTTTGCCATCTAAGTGAAAGGAGATTGATGTGGATTACACTGCTGGTGTTTGGTAAATTTTAGAAATGCCTTGAGCAATATTCTTTGAAGTGTGGCACTGAAAAAAAAGAAAAGAAAAAAAGAACGTAATGAAATTTCATGTACCGCTCATGTTATTAATGGAAGACTGCGTCTGGGCAGCGATTTCCCCTGAAAGTCATAAGCTCTGTTATTGAATTTCTTGCAGTCAGTCTCTCTAACCCATGATCTTCTCTTCAGCAAGTTCATAATAGCATAGAGAAATCGATTGTCTCCACTTTGTCATTTGAAAATCTGAGCTAGGGAATCTTGTGTACTCCAAAGTAAGTCTCTGCAACAACAAATAGAGCTGAATGATAATGGCAGGAATAATAATCCCGATTATCTTGGTCAGTGTTGGAATAATGCTCACTGGTTTAAAAATGATTCAGGCAATTTAACAACAAAATACTGTAGTTTTTTTCTTTATTATTGTAAAAAAATTTAAAATGAGAGTGGCTTTTATTTCATATTGCATGTATTACATTAGTACTGGAATGAAACTAATGCTGCACTTGAGTCTTGATTAGCTAATAAATAAATAAATCTTTGTCCAGGTCAGTAAATACAAATTCTGTCTCTCTGATCAGGTGACGTCTCGTTGGACATTCCGCTGTCCTGGTTGTCCTCAGGCGCTGTCTCATGATGACTCGCACTTCCATGAGCGCCACAAGTGCATCAACTTCTTTGTCAAGGTGTACGGTTACATGCCGCTGCTCTACACCCAGTTCCGGGTGGACTCTGTCCTCTTTAAGACTCGACTCCCGCACGACAAGACCAAATGCTTCAAGTTCATTTAGAGGGACCAAAAGAGGACATACACACACACCTCCTCTGACGGACAGGAGATTTTATCTGACACAAGTCAAAATGAAGGGAGAACTACTACGTAAAAGCATTTTATTTTAGTTTATATGTATATCAGCAACCACTACTGGTCTCGTTCGCACCACTTTCAACAGTCTTGGAAAAGAGGTGGATAAGAGGCGAGGACACTGTAATGGCTTACAGACTGAATGCTTTGGAACTGACAGAATGGTAAAAAGACACGGGCAAAAGCTTCCTGTCTCATTGCACTCTTTATTTTTTAACCCATTTTACATTTATATATCTATATATAGTGCTTGTCATATGCAAGANGTGAGGAATTTCGAAAGAGGAATTTTTTTAAAGAGGAATTTAAAGTTACCAGACCTCAAAGATAGACTGACAAAAAGTGCAGAAATGAAAACACTACATGGTTGGGCGAGCGATAATCATTTTGAATACTCTCTCTCCTGCATGTCTGTGATGATTAGGCTCGAAAAACAGTGTACACACACTCAGTTCATCAGGTCTTCTCAGACATGTGCCGATATCAGCTTATCGTATCAGAATAATCGCTTAAGATTTTCACAATTGATGATATTTTCACAGCTGTCAGCTTACTGATCACTCATCTGCTGAACAGGATTATGAGATACACATGACACTGCCTTTCT
Organism: Pangasius macronema; assembly: GCA_037577455.1. Taxonomy (NCBI): domain Eukaryota; kingdom Metazoa; phylum Chordata; class Actinopteri; order Siluriformes; family Pangasiidae; genus Pangasius; species Pangasius macronema. Next base: position 11,853,568 of record CM074963.1, read on the forward strand.
AGATTTGTAGAAGACAGCTGTCCTGATACTGCTTTCCCAGCGGGAAGGAGCACAAATACCACACAAAAACGCTGCCTACGTAGGCAACTGCTTTCTGCATTGAACGTAATGGGACTGACAGTAATTTAAAGTTTCAACAATAACAACATACTGCATGTTAAATATTTAAGACGAAAAAGCTACCAAACCTTCCTGATATCAGAAAATAACAGATGAGGTGGAGGTGAAGAACACCACGAAAATGAAGTCTGCGTCTGATATCGCCACACCTGCTGATCAGCGTTTGAACAAACTGGGGTTTTGTGTAGGTCTTTCTCCCTCACAACTCACTATCATGTTACTTAAGTAACTTTGAACTCCCTCCACCCCACATAGGAAACAGTTTTTTTTTTACAGTTGTTGCTATGGTTACATCTCTAAGCCGTTACCTCCCTCTATTATTGTCACTTTTAATTACGACATTTCTGCACACTGTAGCCTATAAATGATTGTGTAAATCCATGTCATTCATTTCACCCTTTTTTCATTCAGCAGCTCAATAGTGAAGCATAAATATGTAATGCGTTTACAGTAATAATAATTCTGAGCTGTACAGAGTATTAATGTCATCGTCAGACTCTAGGAACTCAAAATTTTCTGAAAGCTTCCACTTAAGTGTGTGATGTCACGTTATAAACAAAAATGACTGAAAAGACGGCAGCCGCGTCAACGCTTAATCATGTTCTAGTATTGACTACGTGATGAATGAGAATAGTTTAGCTTTATATCTACAAACTTGGGAAAGAGGTCATGGTTTTGGGTGTGTTTTCATAAAAACAACTTCAAGAATATCTGAGCTGAACACACTGATACAGCTAGCCTAAATAGTTATTTATGAACATTGTCATGGTCACATCTCAACATGGTTAGATGGTACTAGTATACAAGTATGGCTAGTTCATGCGCATGGTACCAAAGATAAGTAATGAAAGGAACGTAACACCAGTAAAGGTCAAATCCTCTGAGAAAAATGATCAGTTTGACTTCTGTTTATAAAGCTTTCCCCAGAAACACAATGCATTCAAACACATCTGCTGGTGTTACTTCAGTCAATTTAAGGTCAAGTTTAGATGAAATGCATTTCTTTAGAGATCAAAAATAAACTGTGGTCAACAGTCCAGACTTGAAACAGCACTCAGTGTGGGGTGATAAAGAATTTGCATATCCTAAAACCTTTGGCTAAACTTATTACAGTTGATGGTAAGTTTAAAACTATACATTTAACGGTTATAGCTGGGTGAACTGTATTTTAAGGGTGGCTCCAGGGTCCCAAGTTCAATCCTGTGCTTGGGTTACTCTTTGTGCATGTTCTCACCATGTCTACGTAGTTTCCTCCCAAAAACATGCCAGTAGGTGGATTGCTAAAATACTAAATTGCTCTTTGATTGCCTTAGTGTGTGAATATGTGTGTGCATGATGCCCTGTGATGGACTGGTATCCCATCCAGCGTGTGTTCCCCATCCGGATCCGGATCCACTGCGACACTGACTTGGATAAAGCGGCTGCTTACGATCAATGACTGAACATTTTAACCAAACACAGCACATTTTTCCCAGTTTCATAGACGTTACAGTTGTTTTGGGGGGATGTAGTGGCACAGCGGTTAAGGCTTTGGACTTCTGATCAGAAGGTCACGAGTTCAAAGCCTAGTGCTGCCACAGCTGAGGAAGTTTTAGGAGAAATGACAGCGTATCATGTAACTGATTATCGGCACGTGCCTAAGCAGCACAGAGGATGTTGTTCTTTGTATTTCTGATTTGCCCGTCTCATGTTTGTCCTGTCCTTTGCTCAAATAGTTGATGTGAAGTTGGGGTGAAGACCTCAGGTCTGAATACTAGCACAATTCTGGAGGATCATGCTGCGTATAAATACTGCGTAAGAATTACTGGCACAATCTGAACTCGTTGTTTAAAAAGGGTACTTTGTTTCCTCATTGAACTGTTAAATCCAAAATGCCTCCATGAACCTGAACTGATGTTTGCATTACAATGCAAATATCTGTCCTGAACTGTATAGTGCATAGAGGTTGCTGCATTGTAAATCTTTTTTTTTTTTTTTTTTTTTAATGTTATTGTATGTTTCAGGTCATGAATGCCTTTTATGGAACCTTTTTATACACCTAATGACTGTGTATGTATAAATTTGTTGAGGTTTAAGTAATGTGTGTTTTTTTTTGTCCCTGTATTGCCACTTGAGCATGGAGAATGAGGAGGCGAGGAAGCAGAAGCACAGCAAGCTGACTGACAGACTGTATCATTAGTGTGATCCTCGTAAACACTAATAAACCAGCCCGTGCCATTTGTCTCTGGAACTTCTATGAAAATCAATGTTTAATTACCAGAATGAAATAATTAACGCATTAAACTTGCAGAGGTCCCAGGAGATGTTAATTGTGATAAAAAAAAATAGGAATGCACCAATCTTAGTTTTTAATTTTCTTTTCAATGCCAGTATTAGCACTATGGGCATCAGCTGCTACTCACCACTGAATCAGAGTCTGCTAGCTATAAGCTTCTGGTGCAAAGTCATGTAAAGCATCACAAGTAAGTCTTTTAAAGATCTGATATTTAAGCATCAGACAAAACAGACTAGCGTACAGCCTGAATAGAGTCCAACCAGACGATCAGCATAGTTCTTTTTTTTTCCCCCTGTCTAGAATGTATGAAAGACATTTCACCACTAGACAAAACAACAACATCGTGTACAGGCATGGTGGTAGTGCCGAGAGGAAAGGGGACAACATGTGAGAATAGAATATGTGTGGATTTGACAAAACTAATTGAAAATGTGTAGAGAGAACACAACATACTACCATCAATGGAATCGTCATTCACACAGTTAAATGGTTCCAGGTTTGTTTGTTTTTTTACCAAACTAGAGGCAAGATCAGGCTTTTGTCAGGTCCTGTTGGCTCCAGAGAGCTGAGGGTTCACAACTTTTATAGCTCCTTTTGGTAGCTAATGCATCATTGTTTTGTGCAATACACTACTTGGCCAAAAGTTCGTGGACACCTGACCATCACTTGTATTTGCTTGTTAACCCCATTCCATTCCATATGTATTCTCATTTGCTGTTATTATAACCTCCACTTTTCTGGGAATGTTTCCCACTAGATTTTGGAGTCTAGCTGTGGGGATTTGCCCATTCAGCCACAAGAGCATTAGAGAGGCCAGGCACTGATGTTGAGTGAGAAGGCCACATGAGTATACCACATTCTTTACAGTAGCATGCTCCCAACTTTGGGCAACACTTCGGGGAAGGTCCACATATGGAACTTCATTAGGAACACATACTCTTTCTCATTTATGCAGTTATTCAATCATGTGGCAGTTGTGCAATGCATAATACCATGCAGATACAGGTCAAGACCTTCAGTTAATGTTTACATCAAACATCAGAATGTGGAAAAAGTGTGATCTATGTGATTAATCGTGGCATGGTTGTTGGTGCCAGATGGGCTGGTTTGATTATTTCAGAAACTGCTAATATCCTGGGATGTTCTCACACAACAGTCTCTAGAGTTTACACAGAATGGTGTGAGAACCAAAAAATATCCTGTAAGCAGGGGGTCTGCAGACTGAAACACCTTGTTGATAAGAGAGATCAGAGAAGAATGACCAGACTGGTCATTTTCACCCAAACTGGACAGTTGAATATATATATATATATATTTTTAAAATCAAAACAACTGGTCTTGTTCCAGTGTTCAACTGTCCAGTTTCAGTGAGTCTTTGCCCATGATAGCCTTAGATTCTGGTTCTTGGGTAATAATAATAATAATAATAATACATTTTACTTATAAAGCACTTTACATTTTAAAGAAAATCTCAAAGTGCTACAGAAAAGAGTCATAATAATATACAGCAATTAAAACCAGCTGCCAACTGAGATTAGCTCAGAAATTTAAACTCTAAACATTAAAACGCTTTTTAAAAAGGTATGAGAAGATGATGAGTGTTCGTGGAGCAGAGGGGACATGCTGAAATCTGTGGGGTGAGGAGTTCTTTAAGGTAAGCATTGTGGGGGCATTGCCATGGAAACACTCGTGTGAGGAGGGAGACTTTGTATTCAATCCGGGTGGAAATGGGAAGCCAGTGTAATGATTGAAGAATTGGTGTGATGTGTTCGTATTTATGCACCTCCTAGCAGCACTATTATGTATGTGCTAGAGTTTCTGGATGCTCTTGCTAGGGATCCCGATGAGAAGAGAGTTGCAGTAGTCCAGTCTGGAGGTGACGAGTGGAACCTGATGTGGTCTTCTACTGTTGTTTGTGCATGCTTTTCTGCTGACCATGGTTGTCAAGAGTGATTATATGAGTTACTATATCCTTTGTGTCAGCTCAAACCAGCCTGGTCATTCTCCTCTGGTCTATCACATCAACAAGACGTTTCAGCCTGCAGACCCTCCCATTCTGTGCAAACTCTAGAGACTGCTGTGTGAGAAAATACCAGGAGATCAGCAGTTTCTGAAATACTCACGCTGAACTCTTTATGGGCACGACATTGCAGTCTTTGCTCTCTGGCTAAACTCTGGGGTATTTGCTAAAAAAAAAAAAAAAAAAAAGATGCTTATATAGAAGAATTTTAAGAGTTGACACAGTGCCAAAACTAATCTAGACCTGACACCAGGGAAATGTGTCTGGGTCAAAACACCCAGTGTATGGGGATTACCTGGGACAATGATTGAGGCAGCTAGCATCCCACAGTCATGTGTAGTTGGGACACCCATATATGGGATATGAGAAGAAACAGGGCACATCTATAAGTGCTTCCAGAGTTGGTGAAAAATACATCTTTGGAGAAGGAAGAAATCTCTGAGGAAGGGCTTGTCATACCAGAGACAAGAGTGCAGCCAAAGAGACAGGTTAAAAGATTATGTAATGTGAGTTAATGGTAAAAACTATTTCCACCAGTGGGTTATTTAATACTGACCTCTGAACTCATGGGGGTTTGGTAAGGGGTTTGAGGGGAGTACCAGATGGACCAGAAGGGTTCACCCTCAGGGTCTGCAGGACAAGACATTAAAGTTGGCAGAGATTCCAGGTTGCACATTGAATGTGTCTTTCTGTGTCCTGATTATTCAGCCATTATGCTTATACAGAAGCCTTGCTGGTTTTGGCACAGCTGCTTTCATTCAGTTGCAGGCGATTCTTTCATTTGTGAAATTCCAGTGAAGTGAAGCAAATTAATTAACCCAAGTAAAGACCCATTGGTGCCAGGAGGTTTTAGAGCCTGGTGTGTAGCAGCCCTAGTGCTGCTGCCGTATTACAATTTGGCTTGTGTATGGTTATGATTGCCAACCCTTCTTTCCCTGAAGACACAGTGAAACAGCTGTTTTCTTCCCTGGAATGTCGCAGGCACTTCATCAGGCGTTAAAAAGCTTCAGCAATGCAATAAGGGTTTTCCCCCTCTGTCCATTTTTAGTTGTAAGCTTGTCTTTTGCAGATGGCCAGAAAACCAGGCCAGTGAAGAATTCAGTAAAGTCATGCACTAATCCGATGCTGATCATTATCATATATCAGGATCATATATCAGGATCTGATCCACTGATTTATTCTTGTATACATGCTGTTAATGTGTGTGACACTGACTGATAGATCTTGATAGATAGTGCATAAACACGGGGCACGAATTGTCCTGAAGAAACTGGCCAAAAACAAAATGTACACAATTTTCTCTCTTACCCTACATGTAGCTGATCAGCCAAAACGTTTGAAAACATGTCTCCACCTTGAGTTTTGTACTGAAGCTATGAGATGCATGCAAGTAGAACTTTGGTAGGTAAACTTACAATATGCTCAAAATATGAATGGTTAAACGTGAAATTACTACTGCTCAGCAACCGGAATGTACAGATACCCAGCATATGTTGGCTAATGATTAATGATTTAGCTAGCACATGCCTCCTCTTGTATAGACAGCGTAACGGAATATTGATAGTGGAAACAAGGTGGAAATATTAATATTTTCCCCAGACATGTTGGTAAATTGCTCAGAAAAGCCTCAGTATTACAAGGTACAGGAGTTTAGGTACTTGGGGTCAACACTCCAGAGTAATGGTGAGTGTGGGAAAGAGGTAAAGAAGCGAGTGCAGGCAGGTTGGAATGGGTGGAGAAAGGTGTCTGGAGTTCTGTGTGATAGAAAAAGATCAGCGAGAACCAAGGGGAAGGTGTAC
>CM074963.1:11859881-11888916 GCA_037577455.1 Pangasius macronema
GGGTGCAAGTGTGGAGGATGCAGAAGATAGGGATAGGTGGAGAGTGATGATTCACTGTGGCGACCCCTGAAGGGAAATGCCGAAAGAAGAAGAAGAATTCGTTTGGATTTAGTGGCTAATCCAAAACAGTAGTGACAGCTTTTGTGTTTATGTGACAGCCTGAGCTTTAACATCAGCACCCTGGAGGCACGAAAGTGAGGGAGATTTGCTGACTCCGGATCCTGTGATATCACCAAAGGACCAAGTCACATTCCTGAAATCCTTCAACAAGAGAGAGAGAGAGAGAGAACAACTAAAAAGGCTCCTATTACAGCTCAGTGGAGTGTAACACCCCTCATCACTACACTGCCTGGGCTCAAATCCCAACATGTCCTAATGGCCAAATGTGCACTGTTCCTCCCTCGCTGAACAAATGGGATCTGAACGGTGGACGCCTTAAGCAGCCATTAATTGCTGGGAGTGTTTGAGTAGAGTGAGTGTTGTCAGAGCTACATTACTGAAGAAAGTCCCTCTCGGTTCAGTGGATGAACAGCTGTGCTGGTGTTAATTTGCTGCCCTCACGGCTGTGCGTTTTGATGAATGTTGAAGCTCAGAAACTGGACTATGAACCTGACCATTAAAGAAATGGTTTGGTGAAAAATCACATTTACACAATTATCCCCCTTGCTCAAATGTAATCAATACAGCTGAAATCCTTTCATGGAAATATGCNGCACTGTACATGTATGTGTAGCATGTTAAAGTAATGGATATTTGTCTATCAAGACAGGAATAACCAGAATGACAACGATGATGAAGAACAAAGAGTTAGTTATGAGTGAGGCAGGTTTGTCATTGGGACAGAGCTGAGACTCCTAACTTTCGCCTGATACCTGCTGTTCTGTATCAGTATAGCCAGACTGTAAACATTCAGATGGGTGTTTAGTTAAAACAGTGGTGTTTAGTTGAACATTAAACAGTCAGATAAGAATGATATCCAAGTATATTGTAGTTGAAAGCATAGGGGCAATATGAGGCAATATTTGTGCTCTGAGTCCTCCCATTCAATAAACTGATGATCATGATAGAAAACTAAATAGAAGTATGCAGTGATAAGTAAGGTGATGAGTCATTTTCAGACCAGAAAGAATTCCCTCCCTATTGCAGCACACACAATCTGAACACGGCACTGAACACCAACTCACTGGTAGTTCAGTTTTAAGCATGAGTGCTCTAGCGCACTTTAAAGGCCAAATTACATGGCCATCTGCAGCGCTCCATTTATTTAATCATCAGGAAGCACATTCCTTTTGAAAAGAAAAAAAAACCACAGTCCCATTAACAGGAATTAAATCAATCTGGCTCAAAATTATTTTTAGAAGTTGTACCGGCTAGTGAAGGTTAGCGGGCTGCTCAGTTCTGACCTCTGGTGCCAAAACTTCAGCACAGCCACTGATTAGTGCAGGAGAGAAAAACAGACACAAGGAATTAAGAAACATTATTTATTACAAAATTAAAAAAGACTTAAGCATTAATATGAAATGGAGTGAAGTAGAGATGTCTATTATTATTATTTCATGTACATTAAAGCTGCTTCCTGAATCTTTTTATCACGTTTCATTTCCTACTTTCCTGAAGAATCAAAAGATACATTTTTGCACGTTGTGGCTAATTAGGCAGGGCCACTTTTTTGGCAGAACAGTATCATCTGATCTGATCAGAGTCCTTGCACTCTTGAGCCGCTTGAACATTCCCTCCAGATGTGCCATTCAGCTCCAGACACAAAAGTTACTAGCACTGAATGTCATTTTTAACACATTTTACTCAAAGCTCACTTAGAATGGAAGTCTAAGGGCAGTTGTTGAGTTCCATAAATAAACATTTAAAATATGGGACTATATAACAAACACAAAACTAAAACCAATAGATTAACAGTAAAGTCTTAGGATGACATGGACATGAGAGAAAGTCTTACCTAAGCAGTTCTTAGGCAGTTTTATCCAACTTTCCAACACTGGAGCAATGCAAAGTCATTCTGTTTATTTGAGCTTTAGGTTTTGTGGTGTGGTGCCATCAGAACTACACTGGTAACACACTTGACCACAAATTCTTTCCTCTGGAAAAGTAGTTCCACCGCTGAAAGGATGACTTGTACAGATTTAGAGCTCAATGTATGCATACCTTTGATTACAGAATGTGTATGATATGTGGTTTACTGATTTGCATTTGAATCCCATTAGACTTCGATTTTAAGTGTGTAAAGATTACATGAAATTAATACGGGACAATTTATCAAAATTATTATTGCTTGTCCCACATAGCTTATGTATATATACAGAAAAGTTCCCCACCAAAATCTGCCATTTTCCAGAGATAAATCACAGTGCAGCTCTATATTACCGTTAATAATAAATTAACAAAATTCATGAATTATTAAATGAGTGAAGATGTTCATGATTTTTTTTTTTAAATAAAGATTCTTAGTATTTTGTATTTTATTGCTAACCTTTATAAATTGATATACAGACCTACACAATAACTTTCCTTCTGAGTGGAATTTTTAAGTGGCTCAGGAGTGGGAGGAGTAGGACACAAACTGATGTCATTAGTGCTAAAAGGAATGCTGGCCCAGCAACATGTCCCACTTCAAGAAATCAGTGAAGTACAGTGTTCACCAGTGGGGACTTCCTGCCCTGAGACGCATCTCTCTCATGTCTACAGTGAGCTTCTGTTTTTACTTAAGCCACAAATAACTTGAGTGGCCTCAGTCGCATCCCAGTGCTCACTGCTCACCGCTACTGACCCGCTGGATCATCACTATGCTGTGTGCAGCCTCACTGAGGTCAGAGAGTCCAGCCTCAAAAATTCAGAGGTCAGAGCTTCTGGAGGAAGCGGAGCACCAGGTCCCTCAGGGCAGTGCGCAGTGGCTCGTTGTTGTCACACACGATGTGTGTCGCATCGTCCTCCAGCTGGATGAGCGCATCCTCGGCTTGCAGGTGCAGGATGTGACCGTCTGCCGTCTCCTCCACCTTCACCTCTGAGATGCCATTCTGACCACAAACAAGAAGAATAAAGCACAGTGAGTTGTGGAAGCTCAGGCACAACAATGTCAACAACAACAACAACAACAAGCAATTTAAAATATAGCAGATATTAATACAACTGGAGAAAAAGATGCTAAATGCAAACTTGCTCCAGTGCTGCGCCTGTACTTAATGTACTTTTGCATTTTATAATTTGGCTAAGCCACGACATGCAAATAGACCTTAGACGTGCTCTGACTCGGTAGTTTCCGCACTGCAGGCAATGGTAATGATAAAGAAAAGAAATATTCCTGGCAAACAATATACAGGACAATTCTGGGACATACATCAGGATCAGGACACACACACACACACACACACACACACACACACACACGCACACACGTGTGTGTTTCTGCCTAGCTTATAACTGCAGTTTTATGTTATTATTCGTTTAGAGTTTTGCTTTGCTGGGATTTGGCGATCAGCTTATGAAAAAACTGCCTTGATTTTAGGGATATGATGCGATCGGTGTCCTGCTGCTCGTTCTGAAACTTCCCAGCGTCATTCGCATCGTTAGCACATTTGCATTACACATCATTAGCTGATCTGCAGGACCCGAATCCCCTGTGTCACTCCCAGATTTGCCTTTCATACTGTGACTTGATCTGCATTATTACCCTGTGTTCCCTGCGTCTTAGTGAGTGGGGGCTGGCATGCTGTTACCCAGCAGTATATAGTATACTATAGTCTGCACATGGGATCTGTACAGTTTATCATATTTTTCAACATGAATTGATTCAAACTTGCATGTGCATAAACAGTAAGCAGTGACAAAATCACCTAAGTGTTTTTTGCAGTGCCGAATTATTTTTTATGTCGCTTGACCTAGGAGGTAATTTAGCCTCTTTTAGAACTTCTCAATTTTTTTCAAGCTGGGGAACCATTTTACTGAAATTTTACACATCTTTTTTATTTATTTATTTTACACATTTTCTACACATCTACACATTCACATTTATTTTATGAAATAATTCAAATATTCAAATATTATTACTTATTACTTATAAATATTATTACTCATTATTTGAATGTGTACAGTACTATTTTTTGGAGCCTTTTGTTCCTGAACTTTCTTTGGTTTTAAATTACTGAGGTTTGAATGTAACCCATTCCAGTCAAACAGGCTGATGACTATAATGACTCAATAATAAATATAATACTTTTGATGAAAAAAAAAAAAATCAAACCTTGGCCACTATAAATTCCAGACCTTCTTCTTTTGAACCAATTTAATTGTTCTGATCCGAGTTATTATTTTACATTATGCTGTTATACACCATATCTTCACAGTTTGGATAAGGATTTGATGCTAGTATACTGTGTTTTGCATAAACCAACTAAACTAATGCATTAGGGCTCTCACAGCTAAATCAATGAAGTGTTCATAGAGTTTGACTATATCGGGTTTATGATCTTCAGCAGCATCATCCTAGTTCTCCCTCACACACACACATAGCTAATCCTGCCAGCTTTCCACAGGCAGTTAGCGTATCGATCACGCACCAATGAAACTGCATGGTGAGTGTGCTGCAGTATTTTCTGCAGCGATGTTAAAGGCCTGCCATATGACCCCGACTAAAGAGGACTCGCTGCACTTTTAATTAGCTGGTGATTGAAGACATGCTGTGTGTTTTAGTGCTTACTACGCACCTTTAGGTCTCAGGAGGAGTTCAGGGCACCTTCTTTCCCACGACTCCTAGCTGTGCGGCCTGACAGGGCTGCCTTATATACAACAGATAACCTATATAACTTGGATCAAGCCCAGATCCCACTTTATCCCAGATTAAAAACAAGTTCACAAACTTTCTCCCTGCACTTAATCCTGCACACACAGCAGAAAAAGCTCAGCTCATCCACTGGGGATCTTGCTGTTGCACCTTTACAGGGTGGTGAACTGTTTTTTTGTTGTTGTTGTTGTTGTTGTTGTTGTTTTAAATGCCAAAATGATCAGCGTTTTTGAACTTTTTCTGAGTTCAGAAAAAATCAGGTGTGCTAGATCTGGTGCAGAATTTTTTTTCTGTGGTCCTTTTGAAAATTGTTTATCATCCACAGCTTGTCACTCTGAATTTAATTAATAAATCTTATACCACATATAACTTATTCTTTTGAATTCTGGTTGATCAGAAAGTGTTGATCGATTTTCTATAACAGCAGCCCTGACAATAGTTCTGGCTCCAGAGCAAATCCCAGGTTTATGTTAACAGATTCATATTAATACATTTTTCATTTCTAAAAATTGCTTACACATGGTGAACACAAACAGATTTTTTTTCTTTTTAAATGGCTCTAATTGCTGATATGGTGAATATTTCTGTGAGGAGGTGTTTATTATTGGAATTAGTCTCCAGCGTCAGCACCCTGTTTTCCTGTCTTATTAACTTCAACAGAGAACCAGATAGGCTTGTGAGCGAGCGTCTGCTATAATGTAAGTGTTAAGAGGAACTTGTTTTGAAAACACTCCACACCATTAAACAGTAAAAAGAAGTTTGTAATGACACCCACATTTGGGACAATCTCGGAAGCAGCTAGAATTTCCAATCTTCCTTAATGCAGCCCATGACAAATAATAAGCAGTGTTCTTTCAGTCCACACAGATGGTGTTATAGCCACTCTCTTTCCAGTTTAATGTGTGTCTGCTCCACCTCTCTGCCTCAATTTGGAGTGCCATCAGGGCTCTAATTCTCAAATCCCATAGCCTTTCTCCTGCCTAAAGAGTCACACACAGACACACACAGTAGAAAATGGATCACGGCTATCTCGTGTCTTACGTCACTACATTTCACTCTGGATCATTTAGAGCTGGTAATGGAACAGAAATGAAGCGCCTCTCGCGCACACCGTGTTCGCTAACACTCTCTATATTGCACACACGAGACCCTTATACTATTAGAAGTGGACGGCTTCATCCATCACCCTCCATCTCTCCCCTCTTAATGGGGATTTAACAGTAACACAGACGGGATTACACTGCACTAATTCCCTGCCTCTGTGGATGTGCACGGCCCAGAGACCATCAAACAACATGTTAAAATACTACTGCAATAATAAGGAGCTTCTTTAGTGTAGCACTTTTCGTTCATTTCCTGTAATAAATTAAACAGTGATGCACTCTAATTAGAATTCCTGGACAAAATCAAACTTTCAGACACACTGGCTCTAAAACTGAAAATCGACTGCTGTGATTATAAAATGTATTCGCTCATTTGTATGGCTGTCTGGGAAAACCCATCGGATGTCGCTGCGGCTAACTTCTGGAAAACCAAAATATGAGTTTTGACTAAAATGGAGTTTTTCTGCCACTACTTTGGCATCTCTACTTTAAGAAAACATTTTAAAAAATCCTTTACCAAGTAACATGGAAATGACTTAATGTTGGTTATTTTATAACCTCGCCTTGGCTGCTTATAAAGATCATACTGGGTTACGAGTAAATTTCGCAAAAGCAGCACTAATGCTGCATTCCACTTTCCTTGTAAGTGGTAATTTACAGGTTATTCCGTGTTTGTCTTTTTGTTAGCAACGAGCAAGCCAGCTAACTGAGATGAGAGATGTATATTTTCCCCCCAAACATCAAACGGTATAGTCATTGTTACAGATTTAACAAGCAAATATGTCTATGTTGATTGATCCATTGAGCCATGCTGATTTCACATCACTCCATAAACTGGGAAGGAACTTGTAGTTAAGAAGACTACCCCAAGTTGGCTAGTAGGAATTTCAAGATGAGTGGGCGTATTCTTTGACTTTTCTTGGTTGGAGGCTGGAAATTACAGGTTGTGACTTCAGTCTGGCTAAACATGTCTAAAACCTTGCTAGATAAGTGTGTTTTTCCTCACACTGACTGTTGTTGGATAGCTATGTGCCATCACAAAATGGATATAAACCTATTCAGTTTAGTCTGTAATCAGATACCGGCTTAAGAAATGTCTGAAATGATCCTTTCATCAACACAGAAAGAGCACATTTCCCACTGAAACATGTAATTCTTTAAAACTGGTTAGGAAGGTTGATTTACTTCATAAGTAGATTATAAATGTCGAGGTAGGAGAGATGTCTCTCAGTGGAACTGGAATGAAATATCTGAATGCAATTTACTCTCTTAAGCAGATTTTTAAAATGCTTGAGATACATGCAGAAGAGAAAGACATTTCATTTCAGGAAAACCTTTCAGAACTGTATAAAATATAAAAGGCTTTTCCAGGCCACTACACATTCATTACACCAGTGTGACTTACATCCAGATATAGGATATGACGCTGTGATAATTCCTGGCCTTGTAGCATAATTTATGATATTATTATGATATTTATATATGAACATTTATTTGGCCCACGCCCAGCTCTCTCCCACCTTGTGCAGTGAGGCGAGGAAGGCCTCCAGAGGCACAGCTCCGCTCAGCAGGGGCTTCGGGCTCGACAGCTCAGGAACCTCCTCCATCAGCCTCTTCCTCTTCTTACTGGGAGCTACAGGAGCAGGCTTGGGCACCAGCTACACACACACACACACACACACACACACACACACACAAACCGCACACAGGAGAAATGCTGCTATTCTTCTTAAGAAGGAGCAAGACCTTGAGTCTGAAAGAACTTGAAGTACTAAGTGAGTACCTAAGAGGTTGTAAGTACTTGAACGACTAAATACGTGCTGAGAGTTTGTAAGTACTTGAAATTCTGTTCAATGTCGTTTCATCCTGTCACTTCCTGTCTAAAGATGATCACGGGTGCTTAAGTAGTTTAAGAGACTATGTAAATGTCATATTGATTCAAGTAATCACCACATGTTCAAGACAAAACAGATGCTCTAAATAAGACCAGAAACATTTTTAGGAAAGTGTCTCATAACAGATGGAATCAAGAAAGAGAGAAATGGGCCTAAGAAGAAGAAAGCAATGGATGTGGAACTAAAAATCACATCAGGCTGTGTTGATCACAGTCCATCTCTCTCTGACACACACACACAATTTCCAGTTTCAGTTTTCAGACAGTTTTCCTCAGGCACTTAGACTGAAACATGGTAATGCAACGACCACAAGTGTTCATTATCCCTCATTTTTTGACGACTTACAAATAAATAAATAAATAAATCGTCCTTTCACATGAAAGTGCAGACAGTCTTTAATTGCGCATAGAAAGCTAGAATATTTTTTAAAGTGACTGAGATTACTGCACTTATCCTTCAGACGTTTATCATTACTCACTGTTGCACACAAACCTGGAGGACGTGCTTATTGTCCTTGGATTGCAGAACTGCCGACACGTTTGCCACAGAGATGCCAGGTTTGATCTCAGAGGGTACAAGAGTTTTAGCTAGCTGAAAGCAGAAAGACAGAGGATTTAGATTCTATGTTCCAGCTTGTTTCCTTCAACTTCACACTGAAGTCACGCTCCTGTTTATCACAGCTTATCTCCCTCACAATTGTAACAATCAGATGATTTGGATCAGTCCATCAATTTAAAAGGCAAATGACTTAAATGAATCCAGCCAACAATCATAGAAAACAATTATTATCAAAAAAGGACACACAACTGGTACGTAAAAAAGTAATTCATTTTTTTAAATTGAGGTGTAAATAGGTTAGCAAGATGACTGGCCCAGAACAATGCTCCTTAAAATAATCTTTCTTCTCCCCAGATTCTGAGCAGAGTTTGTCACATATTGATCAGAGGCCACTAAATCGAATCGTTTCAGTGGTGTCATTAAATTGTTGCCTCATGAACTGAAATATGTGATTAATTTAAGGCTGGATGGGTGGAATTTATTTTAGTTTTTTAAATAAAGACACACACACACACACACACACACACACACACACACACACACACACACACAAACCTCGGGCATAAGGTGGACACGTTCATATGTGCGGTGGAAGGGCAGATTGAGAACGGAGCATCGGCTGTAGGGCAGAGGTGGAGGTTGCAGCTCTAACATCAGATCAGACCGGTGAGACTGAGAGGGAGGAGGCTGAGTGTACTGCTCTGGACACACCACATGAAGTGGCTAACACACACACACACACACACACACACACACACACACACACACACACACACAGCCAGACATTAAAAAAAGCAAGAGAAGAAAATATACGCACTATTACAGAACCACAGTTCTAATTTGTCAGTAGTGTAACTGACAAACAGTCTTGTGTAGCCCAACGTGACCTCAAGGTTTGAGTTTGCTCTCACAAGCACAGACACAAAGCTCATGGCAGGGGGATCACAGTGTGTACCTGAACCTCCTTCAGAAGTTTGGAAACCTGGTGGAAGTTGAGGCGTGTGTCGATGGGGCAGTACACACACTTCATGGCCAGCGGCTGGTAGGGTGCCAAAGCGTCCAGGTAGGAGAAATCAGGCTCTGTATGGAGACCAGTACTATTACTTTTTATCATGTTTAATCCATGAATACTGAGATACATGGTTTTGATGTTAGCCAATGGCTACTGTCAGCCAATGGGCATACTTCTAATGTTAAATATGCATCTTCTGTAGTTACTGCTCAATCTGTATTAGCAAAAACCAATATTCTACCAGTAGGTTTAATACTTGCATATTTGGGCAGGAATTAACTACTAATTCTTATTCAACTCATTATTCATGTATGTATAGTCCCTTGTTTTTGCTTGTTAAATGTAAATCTGAGTCAATACACTGATTCAGACTGTAATGTAGAACACGAATCTTGGTGTGCCTAAATTTCCACTGTTGCAGATGTGTGTGTACTAGTGTGTGCTCTGACCGGTGAAGATGATGGTGTTGAGACTGGATTTGCCCCACAGCTCCATGAAGTGCACTACGTCCCCGAACCTCAGTGACGGATGCCCCGTAAACACCACACACGGCTGTCTGAAGTCGCTGCTGAACTCGCCGTGGATGCTCGGGTAGTGCTTCAGCTTGTTGGTCTGGATCAGCTATATGTGTGCAAATGAGGGAAATAATAGATGAAGTAAAAGAAAAGCTACAATGTGAAGCAGAGTCTGTTACATTCTTATTATTAGGACTCCATACTGGCTGCAACTTTGTACATATAGATCTTATACAATGGCGTAGTGAGTGTGTGTATCCATTTCCTCATGACTGTCTTCATGAATGTGACCTAAACCATAGCATTATTAGGATGAGATTACATCTACATGAAAAGCTGGGAAATATACATCCTTTAGAGTGATTTCTTTTCTGTTAGGAGGCACAATGTCTCACTTCCAAAAACATACATGTGTACATTTATTGATGCTGGTATGAAGATTTACCTCAGCATGTGGGAAAGGAGGTTCAGGGAGGTAAGCCTTGGACTGCTTAGTCTGACACAGCCTTGAGAGAACAGAGATAAACAGACAGAAAAACAAATAAAGAAAAAAAAAGAAAGACTGTCCTTAAGGCCTTCATATATTTCCATCCAAGCTGAAAGTTTCCCGACACCTTTAAAGCGTCAGAAAGGCACTTCAGATGGGCTGGAGGTCAAAGTGAATCTAACTGCTTTTTCCATAGCGAGAAGAAAACACTGTTCCTAAAGAAAGTAGCTTCTAAATAGTGAAGTTATTCTGCTGTCTGACCAGTGGAGAAATTCTTAACATACAACATTCTACATGGTTTTGAACTGATGGAAGAATGTAGAGAATAAAATGATGTAGTTTCAGCGCAGTGGACCTGTTTTGCATAATTCATATTTAAGGACTTGTAATAGGGGACAAGTTGGAAAAGAGCTATACAATGAGCTAATGTTAATCTAATCTAATGTTAATCAAGCTCTAATTATAGTTTTGAAACCTCAAATCATAGCTTCAATAAAAAAATAAATAAATAAATAAATAAATAAATAAATAAAAAGTGATTCTGCATAATCTTCTTTGGACGAGGGCGCAGCAGAAACACATTGTAGTTGATGCACCGGAAGTCAAATCATCTTGCTGCTCTCTTGATTGACAGACAGCTAAGGCCCTCCCTACTGTTCTGAAATACTCTGAAAGGCTCTGGGCTTTTTAAAGTTCATTCTGATCATCTCTCAGAAGCAATTCTGTTGAAGGGTAACAACCCGTTTAGTTTACAGACCTGTTGTTGGGACTTTATACACACATTAATCACATCATCTTGTCTGTGAACTCAGAAAGACAAATAATTTTCCACAGCAAGTAACTACTAAACAATGCAGGTCATATAT
The DNA here is from genome assembly GCA_037577455.1 of Pangasius macronema. NCBI lineage: Eukaryota > Metazoa > Chordata > Actinopteri > Siluriformes > Pangasiidae > Pangasius > Pangasius macronema. The sequence goes on from CM074963.1 coordinate 11,871,110, forward strand.
TTAGGTGCATTCTCAATACTAAAGAAGCAAAGGTTGGACACAAAACATTTCTTGGTTGATCGACAGAATTTCTTTGAAAAATGTCATAATGTTTCCTTTTGTCATCTGACCTACGAGATCAACTCTGGATCTAAAAGTCTGTAAGACAATAATTAGGCTGCGTACCACTCTGAAAAAATCTGGGAGAACTCCAGCGAGCTGTTGGCCACAGGTGAGATGAAGTAAAAGGGTGTGCTTCCCAGGTTAGCAGAATCCATGAACTGGTAGAGGCACTCCAGCAGGTCGTAAATCACACCAGAGGAGTAACACGGCACCAAAACGTTCCCTCCAGCTCGGATTGTCATGGCTGAGAGAGAGAGAGAGAGAGAGNNNNTGTGGCTTAGTAATTCTTCACACTGACAGAAATAAGAGATATGATCCCTGTGTGTGAAATGTTCCCCACACACAGCACTGTGAACCACAGGTATTCTACACAAGCTAGCATTAATCAGATCTATTAAAGTGTGATATGGGTAGTAGTGCACATAAATAATTGCAGTATAATATTTAGCATTTGATGTCTCATTGGTTTCCCCCTGAATGCCTGAAACATGAAACAAAACATTTTTAAATACTTTTCATGTCTGCTTTATATTTAGAACTACACTGTGGATAACAAATGGCTGTTGAATATAATGACATGAAAATGAGGATAACGTATCCTCAGGCCGCAGCAACACACACAGTAAATACACAAAGTGTTTGAGCAGTCTTTCCTCAACTGACCAAGGTTGCTGCAGAATTCCCCCAGCATGCCGTCTGGGTTGGCCGTGGGGATCTGTGTCAGGCCGGTTAGGATCAAAACGTCACTGTTCTTCAGAGAGCTCTGGTCCATAGGCTGCAGAAAACACAACACGATTGAGACTAAACCGATCCCGCCTGCTGCTCTGCCAGGCCAGAATGCTCGATCAGCACAAAATAATGCTAATGACACACTGGAACTTTTTAGTGTAAGGTTTCGTGTGTTTCACCAGCGTGCAGCAGGGTAGAGAGGGAGCTCAGTGAAGTGCTGACCTGAGGGTGTGTGGTGAGCAACGATGAGCCAGAGACATAAGACACTTTCTCATAGTGAGACTGGATGATCCAGTTTGAACTGCCCAGGGAATACCCGGAGCTCAGAGGGGTGACCTGCACTGCACCAAACAACTCCTAGTGTCAGGGAGGAAGGAGAAATGAGAGAGAAGAACGAGGAAAGAGAAAAAGAAAACAAAACCCTCAATATTAGTGTACCAGATATTTATTACTAGTCATCTCATTTCATTTTTACCTACTACTCCTTACCATTTAGAAACAAATTAGCTTGTACTTTATCATTTTAAAATATCAGTAACAGCCTTGTTCACTTTATTTGTATTATAAAAGGAATTGGTGAAATGCTGTTATAGGAAAATTAGCAATGAAAGAGTGGTGTGATGCAGCCTGAGCTGATTATTTTCCAATGCGCAGCTTTTGATTTAACGCACCACATTTACTGTGTATTGTGAAAAGTATGGTGATGTGATCGCTTCCACCATGTTGTCCATCCCTAATGTCAATAAACCAGATGTTTACTTGAAGTTAAAGTGACCAGGTTGATGATGATAAAGAGATGTGGTGAAGGGGAACTGATGTAGGGACATACCACTTTCTGCGAGTAGCCCACCAGCTGTACTTTACTCAGAGCCGAGTTCACTTCCTGCATACTGTAGCACTTCTTCCACGACCACACTTCCACTGCATCCTTCAAAGGCCCAGGCAGCAGCCTAAACACACACAGCACAACACAACATCGATTTAAGCCAGCAGGAGGACACGGGGGAATTTCCGTCATCGTGCATATTTATAACTGCTGGCATTTTTCGTGCGGGTGAAGGTGTAGAGATATCGTAGTGCATTTTACTGATTTACTTGGCATTAAAAACATAGTAGCCAATGTAATATACTAGACAGATTATTTGAATGGGTTATAATTTTATATTCGGTTATATGTTAAACCCCATGACTTCCTTACCTTTGTATTTCCTTGTTCTTCCAGCAGGTGGCAGTCTGAGCCTTTGGAACTCTTTCCATGAAATTAACCAGCTCCTCCATCAGCAGTCTGACACCAAGAAAGACCATAAATGTATTTAAAGCAAAGGTTTTTACTATTTACCATATTTAACAGGACAACAGTATAGGGTGCAGAGTATAAGGCCACTTTCAAATACTGTGTGTTCACCGTCTTTATGAACAGTCTGAAGTCTTGCAAAAGGGAAGAGAAAATTACAATATGCGACACAATTACTTTTCAGTATGACGGAGATTATGAAATTTCAGCTTGAGGTTGCTGCAAAGTGTAATTGCACCGAATAGTAATAAGACACTGTCTTAAAACTGAAGCTCTTGACTTGTATCTGAATGATTTTGTGCTTCTGCCACATGATGGATGGATTGGATTCGTTTCGTTTGATTTGTTTAACACCAGCTCACTTTTTAAATGACTGAATGCCTTTTTGTCAGATTATGCATTTGTTCATCGTGCTTGCTCTCTCATCCTCTCACGCTGATGACAAATGCACTCGATACACCCTGACTGTGGAACAGAGGAATTTTGCCTGTGTACACGGTGTGTACCAGAAAGCAGGAAATCCTGCCTCATCGTAATTCAGCCCAGGAAACATCTGGAAGACCTGACTCCATGGTGACAACCCCAGTGTTTCCAGGTCATGTAGTCAGACAGAAATCACAAACAAATTCAGTTGTTTATTAAACACGGGCTGTAAATAAGATGTAGTCTACCTGCCGATCTGGAAGGTGGGTTCAGTGGCGTAGACGGTGCCTGAGAAGCCGGTGTGCTCAGTAATGTAGGGCAAAGCCATCATGCAGTGATAGTTAGAAATCAGGATGACGTCGATAGTAGACAGGTCGAGCAGCTCTCTCTGGGGGAGAAAAAAAAAAAAGACCCGACCATTCAGATCCACTCAGAATCAGCACACTAAGCTTATAAGACGTTTTCTAAATGTGGAACAGTAATGATTTGAGTCTTGAGTTCTTCACTTAAGAGCAAAAANTTTTTTTGTACTCTAATGGGTACAGTGATTTACACAACAAAATGACATTCTTTTTGCTGAAGCTAACAGAATTTGGGGCTCTATTTGGACCATTTTATTTTCACATGGGGAGGAGGTATGTTTGAGATTTTAGTCCCTTTATATCCATCATGTCAGTATTTTTTACAGACTGTGCTGCAAAGACCACACTGTCTGTACCCTACTATTGACTACAACTGACTACTGACCTACAATGACTGAAGTAACAATGAAGACATAACCTCATATGACCACTGACAACTTTATTAGGAATACAATCATTTGGAAGCAGCACAATGCAGATACAAGTCGAGAACTTCAGCCAATGTTCGCATGAAACATAAGAATGCTGAAAAATTGCAATCTCAGGGACTTTGACTGTAGACATTTGAGTATTTCAGAAAGTGCTGATCTACTGTGTTTCTTTTCTTTCACGTACAACACTTTAGAGGTTACACAGAATGGTGTGAAAAACAAAAACATCCCTGAGGAATTTTACGCTAACTCAAATAACCACTCTTTACAGCCATGGTAAGCAGAAAAGCATCTCAGAATGTGTAACCTGTTAAACTTTGAGGCGAGTGGGCAACAACGGCAGAAGATCACATCAGATCCCACGCATGTCACCCAAGAACATGAATTTGAGGCTGCAGTGGAACTGGACAGTGGAAGATTTTAAAAATGTCGCCTGCTCTTTTTCCAAGTGTTGTCAATAAAGTGGATGGTGTGTACATATCCTGTCTAAACGGACATGCTGAGAAAAATATCCTCGAGGGGGCAGCTTTTTAGCGCGTGGATACACTAAGAAACTCTTTTCTCTTGTCTCATGCTGAAATCAAGCCAAAGCCAAGTAGTGGCAGAGTTTAAAAGGCAGAGCAATAAAATATATATGACTTTGGTAAGGACTTAGAAAAACACTGCTTCTAGAGGCAAGTCAGTGACCTCCTTGAACAGGTATAATCTTTATACATGTTATGGGTCTGTATTATTAATGATCAAGTACAACTTGCATAGCCTCAAGCCCTAAAGCTAGTGCCTACAATAAAGGACTAAGCAATCAGTTTGCATTAAAGTGGTGAGGTGTGTGTACACCATGAAGACGCTCCCATGAAGGTAATTTATTACAGAGATCGCTTACTCCGTGGGAATCGTTCATAATTACAACAGATACCCTCAAGCAACGCTACTCACCTGACATACCCTGTCTAAATAGTACTTTATATTCAGAATTACTTTCAGGGAAATACCGTACTGTAATATGTGCTCAGTGTTGTGTAATGACTTGTTACTAAGGATGGACTTACAGATATAATTTCCAGACCTGATGGAGGATTTTAGATGCTAATTACAGAGCCTAATTACACAGTAATATTATTACTATCACCATGATTTATTGGTTATATTATATTACATATTTAACACATACCTCAGGAAGACAGAACTCTGGCTCTGAGTCCACAAATACACGACCGGCGCACTCCTTTAGCTCCTGTAGAGAGTATGTGCTGAATTCATTGTCTTAATTCAAATTCATTTTTACACGCTATTCATTTTGCATATATGTAATTACAGCAATAATGTAGAAATCATCCAAAAATGCTCACTTTCTCAAGGTTCACTGTGCCATCCTTGGAGACCCATCCTGGGAGTTTAGACAGTCTTGGACTGAAAGATGTCAACAAAAACGAATCAATAATTTCACTGCTTTCCGGAGACGTGTAAGAGATTAAGGTGTATGTACACACACACCTCCACCACGCTTTACTGTATTATAAGAATCCGCCTTCATGTTCAACACACCTAGAAAATGCTTGTCATCCCAAGAACATGCTTTATTCATTTAATACTTTCATTAATATTGGAACATTTTGTTTTGTTAGTCATCAAACATTTCCTGAGTAATTATATTCATTTATATCCAGAACACATATACCATACTCATATGCTATCATTTAAATGGCTTACAAGTTTCAAGGAATATTTTTATTGCTATGGAACAATAGAAATGGGTTTTGAAAAATGGCAATAGCCCCATAATTAATTATAGAACCAATCGAGAAACTGGATTTATTTACCTTAAACTATGTACACTACTGGCACATGATTAATAATAATAATAATAATAATTATTATTATTATTATTAGTAGTAGTAGTAGTAGTAGTTATAGTACCCTATACTTTCTCTGATAAAATTCACTTGCATTACCTACAGCAGATAGACAGATGAGGAATTAGGTTTAAAAACAACCTGAGACTGTGGTTCTGGATTAGTCCAGCTCTATCATGATCATTTTGACCTAACTTCAAAATGGAAAGTGCAGAAATTCCTAAACAGCTGACAAACTGTATTAGGTGTGTCGAAGCAGGAAAACAAGCGTAAAGGATGAGGGATGATAAAACTGACCTGTGCACCAGAGGCAGAGGGAGGAAATACAGAGCTGAGGTGGTGTCCAGCCCGCAGTCCAGCATGATGGTGGTGCATTTAAACTTGAGAACATTGCAAGGCAATGTCGGGTGACCAGACAAACAATACTAGAATAAAAGAAATATATAAAATTCTACATTAGTAAAGATAATGTCTATGTCTAGAAGAAGATGGGTTCACTTTTGACTCTGGTTCCTCTCAAGGTTTCTTCCTCATGACTTCTCAGGGAGTTTTTCCTTGCCACTGTCGCCTCTGGTTTGCTCATTAGGGATAAATCTATATCTATGTCCATTGTTAAAATTGCTATATAAGTAAAACTGAATTGAAGAAGAACCAGAAAAAAAATTTAATGTTTTCTTTATGCAAAGAATATGGGGAAAAAACTGATAACTAGGTATTAATAATAGGTAGGTCATTAATTAATTTATATAAAACCTTTCATACATTTAAAACGCAGCTCAAACTATAAATAGAAATAGAAACAAGATAGCCAAAATAAATTATTAAATATGATAATAATAATAATAATAATAATAATAATAATAATAATAATAATGATGAAATATTTAGTACCAGTGACAAAAAAAATTAATAAAAAAGAAGTGTGTAAAAATAGGATAAAAATACAATAATTAAAATATAAAGTAATGTAAAAGTTGGCATAACAGTAAAAATAAGGCAAAGAAAAACAAGTTTAAAAAAAAGTTTTAGCAGTTTTTGTTTGTTTTTTTTTAACAGTGACAGATGGAGCCTGATGAATGTTTAATGGTAATGTGTTCACCGCTCTTTTTAAAGTTTCACACATGTAATATGGAGAAAGTCAGCACTAGATGGTCTTAAGACAAAATTTGGAGAAGTGAAAAGTGTGCTTTGCCATTAAAAGATGTATAAACTAGTAATAAAATTGCATAGTCAATTCTAAAGGAAACAGGCAGCCAGTGGAGTGATGCTAAAACCACTATATGCTATAACACACAACCAGGGCGAACTGCACATCTATTTAAACCGTGCTAAATAAATATAAATGCAATCTCATATACTATAACCTGGCTAATTCAAAACTGCACGGCTTTGGGCTGCGTCCCAAATTGTTCTCCAAACTCGCATAGTGCTCTACGTAGGCTGCAGGAGCCATTTCTTTACACCTTATCTAGTGGACATAAATAGTCAATATTGACAAATTTGAGATTCAGCCTTAACAACATTAGCTTTGTTAGCCTTTTAAAACATGCTTTAGTACTACCTGTTCTATTTTGACCTAACAAATGCATTAGAGATGTGTTCAATAAATAAAACACGTGAAGTTTTTAAACTTACCAATTTCATAGCTGATACTGTGCGGTGAAATCTGATAAGTTCGTACTAGCGAGACTGTACGAAACCGCTAACAGTTTAGCTCAGCTCAGTTCTTCTTCGGTTGTACTGCCGCCGAGTTTGACGCCGCCCCCTGCTGGCCAGGCGGGGTACTGCGAGTTAAAAAATCTCCACCCACTTTAAACTGGATAAAGAGAATTACTACTGCATGACGCCTAATGGGATTTGGGGGGCGTGGGGTGTTTAGATTAGCCCAGTTCAAACGGGATGTTTTTCTTCCATACAAAAAGATAAGCACAAGTTCCTGACGCCTTTTTTTTATAGTTTATTTGAAGGAATGAAGTTGAAAGTGACTAGTCAGTGCAGTGAAAAAGAACAGGGAAAATATATTCTATAACAAAATAAACAAAGGATTGACACGCATTGAAAGAATGTTATTTGATATATAACCTGACTTGCTAAAGATAGATAGATAGATAGATATGCAGATGAGGTGAGATGAGATGAGGATGAACCTGAGCAGTGAGAGGATCGACCCACACGCACCTGTTTACCGGATTCCGGATTTTCCAGGTTAAAATGTAAAATGGCGACACACCGGAAATGAAACAGGTGGACACTCTCAGCCGGGACAATTTACTTCGGTGATTTTTAAAACTTTTTTTTTTTCTGTTGCAAGTTTGATGACAGTGGAGTTTAATTTGTTTTCCGTGCCTGGATAAAAGCCACCAGAGCAGCTGTGTGCTGTGTTCATCTTCACGCTGTGGGCTTGTTTTTATAACCTTTACTCGCCTGTACAGGAATGAGAAACTCAGCATAAACAAGCGGAGCGACTTTCTTCACCACAAGGTAACTTCACATTAAATGTTAGCTCTGAGCTGAACACAGTGTCGGGACACAAACACCGGAAGATTAAAGTGTGTCATGCGAGGTGTTTAGACTTTAGGTTTTGTGTGTAAGGAAGTAGAGTGCTTAAATTTAACCCTTACAGTGTTGAATCAGGACTGCAGTGTTGTGTCTTACTCAGGTTTATTCTTACAGGCTTGAATTAACCCGTTTATCCCATATGGTACTGAAGGCATACTTCTGTAATTACTGCTCTATGGTTAACCTGTACAATGTTTATTTCATACATACATTGTTAAATATGTCTGAGTGCTGACTTCACACAAAATGGGTAATATAACTCTTGCAGTGTTGAATGAACCCATATAGTTTTGAATTACTCCACACCCTGTTTAACTAAGCCATGTAGTTTTGAATTATCCCATATAATGTTGAATTAACCCATGTCCTATTTAACTAACCCATACAGTGTTGAATTAACCCATGTCCTATTTAACTAACCCATACAGTGATGAATTAACCCATATGGTGTTGAATTAACATGTCCTATCTAACTAACCCATATAGTGTTGAATTAACCCATGTCCTTTTTAACTAACCCATACAGTGTTGAATTAACCCATATAGTGTTGAATTAACCCATGCCCTGTTTAACTAACCCATACAGTGTTGAATTAACCCATGCTCCATTTACCTAACCCATACAGTGTTGAACTAACCCACACCCTGTTAACTAACCCATACAGTGATGAATTAACCCACATAGTGTTTAACTAACCTATAGTGTTGAATTAACCCATGCCCTATTTAAATAACCCATACAGTGTTGAATTAACCCATGCCCTGTTAACTAACCCATATAGTGTTGAATTAACCCATGCCCTGTTAACTAACCCATATAGTGTTGAATTAACCCATGTCCTGTTAAGTAACCCATACAGTGTTGAATTAACCCACATAGTGTTTGACTAACCTATAGTGTTGAATTAACCCATGCTCTATTTAACTAACCCATACAGTGGTGACTTGACCCACATCATGTTTAACTAACCTATAGTGTTGCATTAACCCATGCCCTATTTAACTAACCCATACAGTGATGAATTAACCCATATAGTGTTGAATTAACCCACATAGAGTTTGACTAACCTATAGTGTTGAATTAACCCATGCCCTGATGAATTAAACCATACAGTGTTGAATTAACCCAAGCCCTGTTTAACTACCCATACAGTATTTAATTAACCCATATAGTGTTGAATAAAACTATGCCCTGTATAACTAGCCCATATACAGTGTTGAATTAACCCTTATAGTGCTGAATTAACCTCTTCATTTTTTAATTAGCCTTTAATTGTCCAATACTGTGTTGAATTAACCTGGACAGTGTTGAGTTAACTCTTACAGCATTGATCCTGTCCCATGTTGAAACAATCCATACAGTTTTGGATTAACTCTTATAATGTTGAATTAACCCATACACTGCTGAATTATCCTGCTTGCTTTTGAATGCCATATGGTGTTGAATTAACCCATGGTGTTTTAAATTACACTGTACAGTTTTGAATTATCTTGTACACTTGTGAATCCTGTACTGTGTTGACTAACTTTTACAGTGTTGAATTAACTCTTACAATGTTGAACTAACCCATACACTGTTGAATTATTCTGTATAATTTTGAATGCCATATGGTAAAGAATTAACTCTTACAGTGTTGAATTGACTCTTACAGGGTTGAATGAACTCTTACAGGGTTGAATTAACCTGTACAGTGTTGAATCAGCCCATATCGCTTTAAATTAAACTATACAGTTTTGAATGATCTTGTATACTTTTGAATCCTGTATGGTGTTGACTGATGTTTTTACAGTGTTTAATTAACTCTTACAATGATGAATTAACCCATACAGTGTTGAAATATTCTGTACAGTGCTGAATTACATCTTACAGTGTTCTTTTGTGTATAGCCGGACATACTCAAGAGTGCAGATATTAATTCTACATCTTTTCTCTGGAGTCATTTCATGTAGCTTTAGACTAGAAAAAAAAACACAGCCATATTGTATAGTGTCCTGCATTAACCCACTGCATCCACAGCACCTCTTGTTCACGTGGCTGTGAGCTGGGGCAATGGAGGACCCCCATGCGTGCGAGTCCAACGTGACGGTGGCTGTCCGGGTCCGACCGCTCAACAGGAGAGGTGAAGCGATATTTTTAAACAGAATAATTGCCAGTAGTGATATCATCTGCTTTTGCAACACTGACACATGACGCAGAGTTGCAGTGTCCTTTAATTAATCCCTAAGTGTGTTTATAGCTGTGTGAACATCCTGATAGTTATTCATTAACATAACCAATTTCTCACAAAGCATATCACAGACTCAGTATGAAACGTAATTCCACCTGTGATTTAACTCTAGGAAGGTCACGGTCACCTTGTGTTAAAAGCGAAAGTGTTTTTTTGCACGTTTCCTTTTTGGCTTGGATCAGTTATTGCTCACTGCCTTTGTCGTGACCTGATCAATACCCTGAACATGTAAGGAATAAAACACAGCTGTTGTCATAGGAAGATAATCAACAACAGGGGGATCTGACCACCATGAAGTTGATTATTTTCTATTAACAGCACCTGCTGAAGTGTTTTATTCCGCCTCTGTTGTACCAATTAGCCAAAGATTAAATTTTTTTTTATTTGGTAAAGAACCAAACATACTTTTTATCTGTTTATAGTTACATTTTAATGATGTGGAACATCCGCAAAGCAAATTCCTGTTATCACTGTAAACAGTGCCAGGCGTAAAGTTGTCTCTTGTGGAAACTAGTGGAAAACTTGAAGGAACAACACAAATAGTACGATTTTAGATTATGATTATATAGCACGCCCACTATACAAGTCCTTGTGACTACATTGTTAATATATATTTATATATAGAAACGTGCATTAATATGAAACTTTGCATTGTAGCTGGCACTACTGTCAGAACAGCTTCTGACCAATCAGATTTGGAAATTCATCAGCGCTGTGCTACACGAATCAGAATCAACCATCCATCAACCAAAATAGAATTTCTGAGTGCGGCAGCACTTTATCGAAGTACAGGCAGGTCTAATTTTAGATAAATGAGTGATTTTAGACTACAAACTGAAATGGTTGCTTCAAGGCTGCATCTACGCAAAATGGCTCCTTATTGAACATAACGTGCACTATAGACTGAACAGAAGACACTATTTTATACCCTTGATAGTGCACTTATGTAGAAATCAAGGAAACACTATGACCGGTGTGTAACGAGTGCTCCTTTTTTCACGTGGGTACACTATGGTTTTGTTTTTAACACAGAGAAGGAACTAAAAACAAAATGTGTGTTGGAGATGGAGGGAAATCAGACTGTGTTGCATCCAGCAGGCAGCAACCTCGGAAAAGGGGACAGCAGGTAAATGTGTGTGTGTGTGTGTGTGTGTGTGTGTGTGTGTGTGTGCGCAGCTTTAACAACACACTCATGTCTCAAGGTTTCATTTCATAATCCAAAGCGAATTATAACTGAGATGTTGTACTAGAGCAGCCGTTTTAAGCAGTCCCACATGACCTGTCAGGGATTCTACACTGGTCCTTAATGCACTTCATTATGAACTGAAAGCCGCTCATCTGTTTTATTTGGGCAGAAATAGTACATCTGCATATTTTGGTAATGATGGTTTAAAAAAAAACTTGTGTGGGAGCTTTTTATTGTTCAAAATGTATCTAGAATTCAGAGTATTTTAAAAAGACGTTAAAATAAAAGTCACAAAACAAATGTCGGGTTGATTTTTGAAGCAAATCATTTGAGTGAGAGAACGATATTAATTTAAATTACATCAGTTCAATCAAAAATGGAAGTAGGTAGGGCAGGTTTTTTTTTTTTGGACTCTTACACAATTGGTTAATATCTTGGGTATCAAATATTGCAATCTATCTAAAGCCTGTATTCACTGAGTAAGAAGGGGAATTCAGTGTAATATTAACAGCGCTACTATAAGTGCATTGGCAGGTATTTACTTTTATAGCCTGAGAGGTTACTGTTCTGGCGTATCATATGGCATGTCTAAAACCAGCACGAACTGAGACCTGTGGCTTAGTTATGCATAGTAGAGTGTTTCATTAGAGAATAAGGATTTCTGATAGTCTCCCCCTTCTAAAGCCATAGACTTTGGATAATAATTCAAATCAGAATCTCTCTTCTGCGTTCACCCTGTACGAGGGATTAACATACTGATGTCATGTGCTGTACTAGTCCTGTATGCAGGATAAATGTGTATGAGTTTTATATAAACGTTATAACCCACTACTGTTATGTACAGTATGTGTTGTGGGTTCATATGTGTCATTTATCAGTAGAAGTATCAGAAGGTTGTTTGGTAAAATGATACTTGTTTTTTCACCTTATAGACGTGTTAATGTCTGAGAAAGCAAACGAGGAAAGGGCAGTGTGTGTCCATGAAGGTTTATTCCCACTCACATGACACTAATGCCATTTTGGCCAAAATATCTTGGCTCGTTATGTAGTGAAGTGTGTTTCTCTTGACTCCATGCTGTCTGGTATTTGCTGTTTCTCCTCCCCTTACTTACCCAAATTCCACCACGTTCAGCCCGCAGATGTCATAGCAACTAGTGATAGTTCAAAGCAAGGTCGAGAGTAACCTAGGATACTCGTGGTGAAAATACTTGTTTCATTGGACGTTTTCCAACACCTACGTATTTGGCTAGTACTATACTCTGTGTGAGAAGCTGTTTAGTAGTTTACTTTAGCCGTTAACTTCTACTTCATATTAGTAATATTGCATTTAAATGCAGTTTTCACATATTGAATGGAGTTCAATCAGTGTTTGGTGTGGGGGGGTCAGTCCCAGTGGTAGGTGTGACCTATGTACCTGTCAGTCCCAGTGGTAGGTGTGACCTATGTACCTGTCAGTCCCAGTGAGGGAGGTGTGGCCTCTAACCTGTCAGTCCTAGTGAAGGAGGCGTGGCCTCTAACCTGTCAGTCCCAGTGAAGGAGGCATGGCCTCTAACCTGTCAGTCCTAGTGAAGGAGGCGTGGCCTCTAACCTGTCAGTCCTAGTGAAGGAGGCGTGCCCTCTAACCTGTCAGTCCCAGTGAAGGAGGCGTGGCCTCTAACCTGTCAGTCCCAGTGAAGGAGGCGTGGCCTCTAACCTGTCAGTCCCAGTGAAGGAGGCGTGGCCTCTAACCTGTCAGTCCTAGTGAAGGAGGCGTGGCCTCTAACCTGTCAGTCCTAGTGAAGGAGGCGTGCCCTCTAACCTGTCAGTCCCAGTGAAGGAGGCGTGGCCTCTAACCTGTCAGTCCCAGTAAAGGAGGCGTGGCCTCCATCCTGTCAGTACCAGTGAAGGTGTGGCCTCCAACCTGTCAGTCCCAGTGAAGGAGGTGTGGCCTCCAACCTGTCAGTTGCTTTGTCACGTGCTAGTGCTAATGTAGGGTTATTCTCAGCTGGGGCCACAGAGCATCTAATATCTTTTGTACATTTTCTGGCTACAATCTGAGTTTCATGAGTTTATGAATATATGCTCTTCCAAGTGGCCGTTTCCAGGGAGAACTACTACACTACTACATAATGAGCTTTTTGGAGCATGATATAGTCACTTGCTCAAAAAACCTTAACTGAAACCCATTTTTAAAAGTTATTATACAACAGTTATAATAGTGCTAAGTTAATTTCACTCCGCTTGTCTGTGTTCGCTAGGTAAAATTCCAAGTCTAGCAGTAGTTCATTACATTGAAACCGTTACTATGCTTATTACAGGCTGTCAGTCAGTCTGTGCGTTGTGGGGAAAAAAAGCCGGTCATCTGCCATTTCAGTTAAAATCCCCCTTCTGAATGTCCTGAATCACACCGAATCGTTGGCAGCTTTAAATGCATTCATCCATTGGATCATTGATCATGTATCAAGATTCCCATCATATCACCTTAACGGACACACACACTTCTTGCACAGGAATAATGATGGAGATCAGTTGTTGGTGGATATTTGAGACCTGCAGCTGCATCATCTGTCACTACAATGGCTGAATTGTTCGAATTGGATTTTTGCTGGAACTTTTATCCATCAGCAGCAGTTCATTTGTCACTCATCAGACTAATACGATCCCCTCCTCTCAGTACACTCATTAGGAGGCTGTTTTTCTGTGTGTCTCCCTCTGTGCTACCAGGCAAAAGTTTAGACACACATGCTCACTAAGCAGAGACCAAGAAAAGTGTTAAACACATCTTAATTTATATTTTAACTATAATTAAATTAATTTCAGCCAGGATGATTTTCCAAAAATAAGCAGAGCTCCACACTGCTTCTCCTAAGTTCTGATTGTTTGGGGAATCTGATTAAAGATAAAACGACATATATTTCGATTTTGCGCTAACATCATCATTTGTCGTAGAAATAAACGCCAACCATAAGCCTTTATCAAAATGTCTATATGCATAGATTTTTATAAGAAAGGTCTAGTGTGTCTTTTCACTGGTCATGTAGCTGATTGAAGGCGAACCAGTTCGATGGCTGTGAATGTTTATAGACCTGCTTCTTTACCTCATTTTCCCTTGCTTCTTTCTTTCTCGCTGTCTTACTCTTGTTTACGGAGGGTGTGTCTCTTCACTCCAGGGCCTGTCTTTGCTTGTCTTATTGCATGCATTGTACATGTCTTCTTTTATTGCAAAACGCAAGTTAGTTTAATTTCCTTATCATCTGTGTCGTAGTTTTTTCGGTCCTGTCTGCCACACTGAAAGCAGTAGTATCTCACATTTCGGCATGAATTCATGTCTCTCTGCATAGACTTGCATGCTACTGTAACTCCAAACAGGTCTCGCAAGCTTAAACAAGAACAGGGGTGTGTACCGTCACTCTGCTTGAAGGGGAGGTACAGGGGATGTTAAGTAAGTCAACAAGTGACATGTTATGCTATTAATCATGGCAGATTTTCCTGCTTGCATCTGGTAATCTGCTATACATAATATGAAAATGACCAAATTACAAACGATAAATGTTATAAATTGCGCATTAAGCGTACTCGCTAGCTGAAATAACTCCTTTCTGGCTGTCTTGTGCTTGAACATGACTGAATGTGTGCCAGCTATTTGTGGAATGTTCTTAAAAATGTCCACCTCTGTCAGTGCCAGGTAGCTGAACTGGTGCAGAAAGGAGCTGAACATTAAAACACTGAGGAGTTGAAGAAAGTTAAATATTGGAGCTTTTCTCACTTTACATTGGTTTTATCATAAGTAAGTATTGATTGCACAAAGGATGTGTGCAGTTGAGCACTGGCTGATTGAACCTTCCATTTGCTTACTAAGTCATTCTCAATTGAAACACTTTATTGTTAAATTAATTATATAAAGCCTAGTTTTAAAATATGATAGCAGCATTGCATCTTGCATTCCATCAGCACTCATGTAGACCCTATCTACATAAATGTATAGTTTATATACCGAAACTGGACAGACTGGAAAAGGACCAGGTGTAGATTTTCTAATCTTCAGCTGTCCAGTTCAGTTAATGCTTAGCTATATAATTTTTTGCACTGTTTTTTTTTTTTTCCATGATTTGATATTTTGTTCATTCTTGATCATCTCTACTCTCTTTCAGGAGCCAGCCAAAGGTAAGGCCTTTAACTCTAATTTATTATTTGTCTGGATCAGTCTTGTATTGAGGACAGGATTTGGAAAATGTTATATCTAATATGTATACTGCTTTCCATTTATCTATATGGAACACAAATGAAGGCACGCGATACATATAATTGATGCACCATCTCTGTTAAATGTTAACTAAATAATGAACACTGCCTAAAAAACAAGTCCACAAATACTGATATGAGCTAAAGCCTTAATTAATATATTCTTAGTGGCTAATTTTCCACGTATGTGACTAGCTGGACTAGCTGATAACTAACATTTGGTTAATTAGCCAACAGTTAGAGCACTAGAGCTACAAGGCTAATGTACCTAACAAGTAATGGAATCGACTTAAAATATTTTGTGTAAAAAGTCTGATTTAGGCCCTGTTCAGCCCTTCAGTGATATCACTCAGACATGCTGACGTTGTTTAGGACACAGTATGACTTACTGTAATCTATAAACCTGAACTAAACTTCATGTAGCTGAATAATACAGGGGATGCCAAAGTTGGACAACCAGGTTTTTTTTTTTTTTCCTTATTGCAGGTTGGTATCATTTCACCCCTGAAGTCTGGTTTGTATTTGACGCTTGACTTTGTGCCATTGTTCACATACTGGCCTGCATAGCTTGCATACATCTCGATCATTAAACGCGACGTCCACTAGATAGCACGTCAGAACCAGAATATCCGTCTCCAGCTGGTTTCCAAGTCGAGCTGTAATGCGTAACGATGTCATGCACAGCGATGTTAAACACACTGATGAGCTCTGTTTCTCTTTAAAAGCATCACATCATCAGCATTTTTTTCCTAGCATCACTTCCAGCTGTAAGAGGCAAAGGATGGAAGGCAGAAATATACTGAGTAATGATAAGAAAAAAAAAGATCCATTAAAATGTTCAGCTGCTGTGACATTTTGTTCAAGTTTTGAAATGTTTATACATTAAGCCACACTGTGTCCTAAAGCACATCAGCTTGCCTCTGTGATGTTAGTAAAGAACTGTATGTGGGTTAAGACAGTTATTTACAGAAAAGTGCATTTGTTGTGCATTGTTGTGCATATACATGTGCATTTGTTGCTATGGTTATGTTACAGAGGGTCTTGTTTGATTTGGGGCAAGGGCAACACTGTGTACATTGATTTTTTTCCCTAAACAATTGCTTTAAAGTAAAACGCTCTTATTTCTTTCTCAGGTGTTTGCATATGATTACTGCTTCTGGTCTATGGACGAAACACAGTGTGACAAGTTTGCAGGTCTGTTGATTCGACTTCCACCCTATGATGAGGGATCATGACAAATATTTCATAGAAGATTAAAATGAGGCTTTTCCTGTTCATGGGAAGAGGGCATGAGGACATGATTTTTATCTCATGGTTTTATTTGATGGTTTCCATGAGCTCATCAGTCAAAAGCACACTTTTCGATCAGAATGAGATATTCGTAAAATATTTTCCACACAGTCCCTGTGCCTACCTGAAAACATGGGGTGGAAATAATGGCAGAAATTAGAGTTTGAGTGCAGAAATTTGCATGTTCTTAGGATATAATGAAGAATACAAATAAATGAAATTTATAGTAGCAAGACATTGAAATACCATAGTGCTCTTGCTTCTGACAGAAGGTGTTGATTCATTTGAGCTGCAAGATGACTCTCGGATTTATATTAATGTGCTAATTCTGATCAATTTTCTTAGTATCCATTTACACAGGGACTTCTTTGGTGGACATTCCACATAAATGGATTGAAGATGCGTGTAATTGTTGATATGGTGAAGGCCATTTTGAAAGGAGTCTTCAGTGCTGTTAGTGACTGTTAGTAACAGTCAGAGCTAAAGCTGTAACTTGAAGCTTTATGACATGGGGAAAGTCTTCAAAATAGATAGCTTTTCTGTGTAACATGGTCTTATTTGTCCTTACACTGGCTTCCAGTTACATTTAGGATTGATTTTAAAGTACTTTTACTCGTTTAGAAATCACTCAATGGCCTAGGACCTAAATACATTGCAGATATGCTCACTGAATATAAACCTAACAGACCACTGAGATGATTAGGAGTGAGTCAGTTAGAAATAACAAGCGTTCACACAAAACAAGGGGAGTCCGCTGTTAGCTATTACGCCGCCCGCAGTTGGAACCAGCTTCCAGAACAGATCAGATGTGCTAAAACATTAGCCACATTTAAATCTAGACTCAAAACTTACTCAAAACTTACTTACTTACTCACTGTGCTACGTCTGAACTGATTGCACTGTATTTTATGTATAATCATTTTCTATTCTTAACTGTTTTAAATCAATTTTTAAATCATTTTAAACGTTTTAAATTCCTTGTTTTTATTGTTGTGATTATTTTACTTTCTTTTATGTAAAGCACTTTGAATTACAATTGTGTATGTGCTATATAAATAAACTTGCCTTGCCTTGCCTTATTGACTTCAAGAGGGAGAAAACAGAGAGGCTGGTGGGAGCGGTTGTTTAT
>CM074963.1:11906640-11929821 GCA_037577455.1 Pangasius macronema
TGTAACACAATGCCACTATCTGTATCTATTCAGTGTCTATTTGGAGTGGTTTTGTTGTTGTTGTTGTTGTTGTTGTTGTTTTAAATACAGCCACGATGGACACCTCTAGTCTCAATTAGATGCCATTGCCATGTGAATCTTTCTGGCAAGCCTTAATTTAAAAATAAATAAATAAAAATAAAAAAAAGAAAGAAAGAAAAAGGCAAGACTGCTCCTTGTATTTGTATCTGTATTTTAGAACATGTTATCTGTTCATACTGAAATACAGAATAATGTATTTGTATTTGGTTACATCCCTAATCACTTTGTTTGTCTGTCTGTGTGTCTACTATTTGTCTGTGTGTCTGTCAGCTTGGCTACTGTTTGTCTGTCTGTCTGCCTGTCTATTATCTGTCAGTTTGTCTGTCTGTCTGTCTATTATTTGTCTGTCTGTCTGTGTGTATCTATCAAGTTGTCTTTAATTGCCTTCTAATCCATTATTTCCATTTCATCCATTGTATAGTTTGATAGTTTTTAGCTTTACATTAGGTCGTATGTGGATAACTCATTTGCTGTGTACACGTGTGATCAGGTGAAAGCCGAGGCTTCCTGGGACTGCACAGTGCACGAGTGTGTGGAGCTGAGTCGAGGTGGAGGTCCGGAGCAGTGTGTGTATCTGATCGTGCGGGTTGCTGTGCTCCTCAGCCACCCAGCACAGATGCAGCTAATTCTGCGTAAACGCATCTGCGTCAGCCTCACTGCACGACAGGTCAGACACACACTACAGCCACTACTGCCAAACATGCCACTGTGCACACAGTTCACTGTTTACTTTGCTCCAGTGGAGTGATGTCATGTCACGCACATATCGCATTATACATCACATTGTATTCAGTAATGCATCGTCTTTTAATATAGAGTGTATGAAAAGTAGCAACCAATGGGAATATGTTGAGGAAAATCAACTAAAACATGACCTGTAGAGCATAAGGGTGAACATGTAGCGCATATGTTGTAAATAATAAACACAAAATGAAGTATATGTAGTTTTACTCTCAGTGGTTCCTGACTTTTCAGTTACCTTGTATATTAGGTCATATTTAGTTTGTGAATTTTTCGATAGACTTTTGGTGTAGGTCAGATTGAAGAGTGTGTAGCACTAGCTGAGATCATGGAGTGCCACATCAGAGCTGATCATAATGTTTCACTGTTTTTCACATATGTATTTACGTCACCCATATTTGTTGTGTGTTACGAAATTTCTTCGTATAATATATCTTATTGCACAGTGGATTATTTGTAATCAGTGTTACTTTATACACCATGGCAGACAGGCCATTTCTGATCATCCTTTTAACGTGATACCAGCAGCTTGACCGAAATGAAGTGCACACAACGTTAGCACGCAATCATCCAGCGCTTTTTTTTTTTCCTCCCCCCTCATGCTTGCTTCTTTAGTGCACTGGAGTTATGATGCAATTATTGCTAAGGAATGAACGCAACATTATGAATGTAGCATTGGCAAATGCTCACCTCAGACAGCCTTATTGAGTTGTTCAGTATCTCAAACAGATTTGCTTTTGTGGTTTCAGACACTGTCAAATTCTGCTACCTATAAAAAGGACGTCACAGAGCTAAAACAGTAGCAGCAGTCATTTTGAAATTGACTCACTTTCTTCCTCAGCACATACTTCAGTGTCACTCTGCCCCAGCTTATTTAGGACATGTGGCCCAAAGTTTGGAGGTTGAATGATACATTAGATGTGATTTTGTATCTAATGATACAGTTCTAATTTGATCGCTATATTTATTTTTAATTGTTTCTTCTGCTTTAACACACTCATATAAACTCAAAGTGCATCAACCATTCAGTTATATTAAGGTTAACGTGAAAAATATGCACACGTTGCAGATTAATTAATTCCGCATTGTCGCCTTTTAATTGTAATGTGCCACCATTTTACTGTCTACCACAGGGATTTGCTAAAAGCTTGCTGAAGAGGATGTCCCAGCGGAGCAACATTCCTGGCAGTGGCGTCACCTTTGAGATCGTCTCAAACATCCCAGGGGTACTAAATCCGGCATAATGTATTTTTCTTTATAGTCCTCAGGCCATAGTCCTTGGTGCAGCCTGATATCTGCTTACAGCAGGGTGAACCTTCATGGGCATTATCATTATTATTACTGTTTTACTGCTTACTGCTAACTCATAAGATACAGCTCATCAGGTTTCAAACAAAATGCTACATCCTTTTAAATGTCAACTCTTTGTTTATTGATTCAAGACTGTGTTTTTGTCTTTAGGATGCCCAGGGCCAGGAGGATAGAGAGATGTTGGCCAGACTTGCCACCAGTGCAGGGAAAAAAGCAGAGGACAGCGAGGCAGCGATAGAGAAATACCTGCACACAGTTCTTGCCGTGGAGAACACCCTCACACTGGACCGCCTCAGACAGGCATGAACGTACACACACACACACAGTCACACACATTCACACACACACACACGCACACTCTCTCTCTCTCTCTCTCTCTCTCTCTCTCTCGCACACACGCACCATTTTTTATAAATTCTAGACACTGCTGTGTGTGGTAATCCCAGCTGATCAGCAGGTTCTGAAATACTCAAATACTTTTTCTTATCTGGCACCAACAACCATGCCACAAGTCAAGATCACCGAGTTCACACTTTTTCCCTCATTGATGTGATGTTTGATGTGAGCATTAACTGAGGCTCTTGACCTGGATCTGCTTTATTTTATGCGTTGCACTTCTGCCACATGATTGGCTGATTGGGCGGGTGTTCCTCTTAAAGTGGATGTTGAATGCTTATTCTGAGCTTTTGTATTTCACTTTGTAAATTCATACAAAAAACATAATACACTTGTAAAAACACAAGTCTCTGTTTCTAGATCAGACATATTATCACCAATCTTGCAGCCTGTACAAAATGCTCAGATTTATATTCTGGTTGTTTAAATAATGAAATAATTTGTCCTTAATTGAAATATGTGTGTTTTTGTGATATCAGGAAGTGGCAGTGAAAGAGCAGCTTGCCAGCAAAGGGAGGAGTCAGAGACGCTGTCTCAGCTCACCCAATGTCCACAGGGTGAGTAGGAACTGTAAAACTGAACACGTTCACTGGGATTTAATAAAACCAACCAAACAAAAAAAAAAACACTGACACAAATGTCTTACTTCCTATTTTCAGCTGTCTGGGAGTAGGCAAGATCTTTCATTCAACCATGAGTCTGGTGTGAACAAAGTAAGTGGAGGGTTGGGTAGGGGAGTGGAGGGGAGATGTCCTGAAGCTATTGAGTGGATTTTCAGACATTCTTTAAGAACTTATTAGAGAACATTTATATCACATACATTCAGAAAGGATGAAGCACACCTTTAAATATAAATGAAGCTAATAATTTCTTAACATGGATATACAATTTAACCATTTTGTTACTTCTAATAGTAATGAATCATTGTGAAACCAAACACACTAAATCTTGTTAGTATAAATATAAGAATATGTATACTAACAAGGTTAACTGTGTTTGGATTCTCAATGATTCAGAAAGTGTTTAGACTCCTTTCACTTTTTGCACACTTTATCGTGTTACAGATTCAAGACACGCAGTACCAATGATGAAATGTAACAGCATGTTTTTCGAAATTTTTGCAATTGTTTTAAAAATCCAAAACTGAAATCTCTCATTTAGACTTAATTAATTAATACTCTTGTGACATATTCAATTGAATGGACATGATTTAGTAAGGCAAGTGTGTGTGTGTGTGTAAGGTCCCACAATTCAGTGGATGTCAGACCAAAAAAACCAAGCAATGAAGTCCAAGAAACTCTCTGTAGACCTCTGCGGTCAAATTGTGTCTAGACATAGATCTGAGCAAGGGTATAAAACCATTTCTAAAGCTTTGAATGGACCCAGGAGCACAGTGGGCTCCATCATTGTGAAATGAAAGAAGTTTGGAACCATCAGAACTCTTACAAGAGCTAGCCATTTAGCCAAACTCAGTAACAGCCTAGAAGGGCCTTCAGAAGTCCTCTGCACTACTGGAGAACCTTCTGGAAGGACAACCATCTCAGAAATACTCCAGCAATCAGGTCTTTATAATAGAGTGGCAGAAGCAAGAGGCAGATGACAGGCACTTATAGGACTCTGTGAGCATGAGGAAAAAAGATTCTCTGGTCTGATGAGTCAAAAATTAAACTCTTCAGAATTGGACTGAACTTCAAGGTCAACATCTGGCAAAAACCAGATACTACTCATTAACTGGTAATACCATTCCTACAGTGAAGCATGGTGGTGGAAGTGCATCATGCTATGGAGTGTTTCTATGTCCTTGTGTCTTTTGTGTGTTTCTGAATGTCCTTGAATGGCCCAGCCAAAGCTCAGATTTAAATCCCTTTGAATTCTTGAGACCTGAAGACGGCAGTTCAAAGATACTCAACATCCAGTCTGATTAAGCTTGTGAGGACCTGCCAGGGAAAATGGGAGAAACTGCCCAAATCCAGGTGTGCAAACTTGTAGAGACTTGAGCCAAAAAGGCTCAAAGCATTGTCATTATGGACTATTGTGTGTAGATTAATGGCCAAAAAAATAAATAAATGTGCAAAAAAAATGAAGGGTTCTGAACACTTTCCAAATCTGTTGTCTTGTGATTGTAAGAAACACACATTTGCAGGGTTAAAGGTCTCTGAGATGAACACGGTGAGAAATCCTAGACATTTCTGGGATTTCATCTATTTTCCAGCATCTTCTCTCAATCAAGAGCAGGCAATATACCAGGCAGTTTTATTCCTTGTTTGGTCGTAGCACTTGCTAGAAACTACCTTGAAAAAGTGAATATTTTAATTCTGTTCAAGTCTTTTTATATATATTTGTTTTTGCTCTTCTCTCTTGCTCTTCCAGGCTGCTTGGGAGAGACCCCAGGATATTTCTATGTCACATTCCTCACTTAAAAATGCATCATCTCATTCTGAACTGCCCCAAAACCCACAGCCAGGTAATCCACAACAGCTACATTCTAATCTAGTGCTACACAATATGAGCAAAATGCTATGCTGTAACATCACATTGATTACTCTGTACTGTACTGACTTAAATGAAGATATTGCTAGCATCATACAAATTCTGTAATTACTAACCGAAGCGTTAGCCAAAATCACAGAGCCTTCAGTACACCAAAAGTACACAATGAAAAACAACAACTTATTACTGGGCTCAGTTGCATGGCAGCGTTTTCATACATTTGTCTCTTCCATCTTATTGGCTTTGTCACAGATTTCTGCCATGAGTAGCAATGTCAGTATAAGGCCAATGCTGTAGTAATGGTTAACAAACAATATATTGCGCAGTCCTAATGTCCTGTGAAACATGGCCACANTTCATAGCCTGTCACCCTTTTTCTATTCACCAGTTCATCTGTCTCACACTTGTCATTATTTACCATTTTCCTTTATCTGGATAGTAATACTTAAAGTAGTCATACAGAGCAGCTGACAGTTAGCTGTAGCTCCAGTTTCTCTGCGGTGATCTTATCTCTGGTGCTTAATATGTAAGAAATAAAAGACGACAGGTCATACGATAATTGGGTGTAACATTCTGACCAATCAGATTCGAGAATTCTACAGCAATCTGTAGTACAAGTTATGTTATTGCATCTCTCCAAAGTTTGGTCTCATTTGCCTAAAACTGCTCTGTTTGTCCCTCTATCCACACATTCATCTACTCCAGGACTTTCAGGCATGGCCACATCTTACTTCTCCCCAGTTAAAGCTCTAGTGCCTCCAGTGCCCAAGATGCTCAAATCCCTGTTCCCTAAAAGAGAAGAGAAGAAAGACATGACCATTCTTCCTGTCTCACAGCCACAGGTATGGAATCCTCGTCATGTACTGGCCTTGTTTGCATCAGATGTGTTTTTTATTGCAATAACTGACATCATTTTATTCTTATGATGATGATGAACCTCAGCACCAACAAACTCTCCTTACTCTTCTTGTTGCTGCCATTTTTCTTCAATATACTCACATGTGAAGATTTTGTGTCACTATTGCAATTTAAAGAAGTGAGTTAAAGCCAGTTATTCGCTTTCCTTAGAGAGGTTAAGTGCCTTCCTTTGGCATTACGGTGCAATGATGTTAGCTGTCTCGGTGTTTGACGAGCCAGTGCATGATTTAAAACTCTTCTTCCTAAATCTCTCACAGAATGTTCCACTCATAGTAATTCAGTGTGCAACTCCTCAAGAAGACCTCAGTGCTCCTAAGCTGGTAAGCTGATCCAATCCAGAAATGTTTTCACTGTATTTTTAAACTCTAAATCATGAAGTCAGCTGTATGTTGGGGTTTCTTTAGGAAACTGTAAACTCCACACCAATGCCACAAAAAAATACAGCGTCATCAGTACCTGAAGCTTCATCTTTCACTGTGGCTGATGTGCATACTTCACCACCTTCACAAATTACTGCAGCGTCACACATTGTTACAGAGAGCACACCTGATGCCCAGGTAACGAAATATTCATTAACACAACGTATAGATCCCATGTACACACATCATTGTAAGTGCGCTTATAATTCGTCTGGTAATTTACCAACCCATGATTTGAAAACATTCATAACGTCTCAGTAAGTAAGGAATAAAACACAGAGGGGCATTCGGTTACAAGAAAATAGTCCTATCACTATAAAATGATAAAGTATGATATTCTTTAATTAAAATGTTTAAATCATTTGAAAATTGTTGTGGTGTAAGTGGAATAACATAGAGTACATGCTGTTATTTATCCTCACTGAAACAATATTGATTCCTGTGTGCCATAGTGTTTTTCTTTCAAAGCCATCCATGATCGCTGAATCACGTTCTCTTTGCAGATCACAGTCACAAAAAGCCAGACCCAGAACCCACCTGAGTTTGTAGAAGTTTCCCCTCTGGTTCAGTCTGAAAGCGAAGACCTGGCTTACAGCCCTGTTAGCGATGAGTCCAGTGGCTACATCTCCTCCAGCATCTCCACTGCGACTCTATCAGACACTCTGATATCAAATATAGACGTGAATTTAGTGCCCACTTCAGAGTCAGAAGCACAGGGAGCTCTCGAACCCTCACACAAAACGGAACCAGAGGAAGATGTTGATGATGAAGAAGTGCAATTCGAACCAGGGAAAATAGCTGAACATCCAAGGACAGAAGATAAAAGCCAAGAAAATGCTACGACTCCAGATAGTAAAAAGAAAACTGATGTCTCTGATGAAAAATTCAGTCCACTTTCAGAAAAATCTGCTCTTACATCTTCCTCTCTCTCTGAGAATTTAGTTGAAATGGAACCCTCTGTTGAATCAAAGGAACCTGAACCGCTCCCTGTAACCCAGCCATATAGTCAGCTTACTTCTCAGACATCCCCACCCTCAGCTCCTGATCCTGACATCCATCCCAAAGCAACACACTCCTCATCCCAAACAAGGATTTCAGACCCACTTCCTGTTCCCAACCCTTCACCAGCACTACTAGTCAAACAAGAACAAGCTCTTCATACCCAGCCACCCACATCAAACCCGTTCAGAATCCAGAAGGTAAAGGCTTCTGGCCTGAAATCATTTAAAGCCATCCTTCAGGAGGCGGACAAAGAGTTGGATAAAGAAGGCGTGGATCCTCTGGAGAAGCTGGAGATCCTGTCTGACACAGAGGAAGGCCATGAGGAAGCAGCTCTGCCAGACTGGCTGAAGGAGGATGAATACGTTACCGTAGGCAGCAACAAAAACGGCACAGTGCGCTACATCGGACCAACGGACTTCGCAGAAGGGATCTGGGTCGGTGTGGAGCTTGATGTGCCAGCAGGTAATCCTTTCTTTGTGTGTGTGTGTGTGTATATACTGTTGTCCGCATACAAAGCGGTGTTTGCGAGTCTACATTTCTACCTCTTAAAGAGCTGCTGATTGGCACTGTTGAGCTTTAAAGTTAATGGAATAGTTTGGCACACAGTTATCCTAAATATGGTGGATAGGCCAAAATCGTGGTGCACAATGTTTAAAAAAATTTTTTTTTAAAAGTGCTTGAATCTCACTTTAGAAAATCTCACTATCATCGCAACTACTTTCTCTCAAAACCTGCAAAAATCGTTTTGAGCTTCAATTTGTGATGAATCTTGAAGTGAAGAAAGTGTGTTTTAATTTAGGATAGCTGATGAAAAACACAGAACTCACACGTTTGGTCTATGCTATACATTTGTTGATGAGTCTATCTTCATTGCAGGTAAGAACGACGGTTCAGTTGGAGGTCGTCACTACTTCCACTGTAACCCAGGGTACGGGGTGCTGGTGAGGCCGGACCGAGTGGCTCGAGCTTCAGGAACGGCTAAACGACGGAGACAGAAACGGAGCTCGCAGATCCTGTCGGGGTCGAACCCAAACTTAGCAGCCCTGACCTCCATGGCAAAAGGGGACAGTGTAGGAGTACGCCGAGGGGAGAACAGGAAGTCCTGGAACACTTGAATGAAAAGCTCTGCGTCCGGGATGACCTGACAAATTAAAAATTAGTGTCACTCTCACTGACGAAGAGCTCAACAACCAGGTTATCTTTGTGCTGGAACGCCTCAAGGCCAACAACAGAAGCATCAATCTGTCAGCTAAATGAAAAACAAACAACTTCCTCTGTCCTGGAAGACTAACACAAAGCTGGTTCCTCCGTACTTTAAAAAAAAAAAAAAAAAAAAAACTCGGTGAAAAGATGTGTTCAGTGAGTTTAATGAAAAGCAACCCTTTTCAAAAAGCTTAGCAAAAGCTACAATTCCTGTCGATCTTTGGAGAAAGGAACAAAACAACATCCTGTCATGGAAGAACTTCAGTGCTGGAGGAAATTTATGAAAGCTATTTTTCCTCTCTGCCCTGAAAAACCCTAACAAAAAAAAAATAGTACTTCATCTCTATCTTCTAATAGACTGTCTTAACAAAAATCTATATTCTTCTTTTGAGTTTAGCGAGACGAACAAAAACCAAACCATTTCTTTTTTTTTTTTTTTTACTACAGCAAAGAGTGACATTTTCTCCATGGGCAAGAATTACTTAGCAAATTATGACTCTCGCTCTCTACCCAGGAAGTACAGCTTTTGGGCTTGAAGAACTGAGCAAAAAGCGCTCTTTCCATCTGCCTTCCTCCTGACGTCCAGCGTCATTGCTACAAGTCATGGACTTTGCACATTCACCTTGTTCAAACACACTACACTGTTACGGTGTTCCACATCAAACATCAGCCTTCTGGCTCACTCCACATGACCGACAGTTGTAGGATATTTTATAATCAGGTGTACTAATCAGTATTTATGATGAGTTTTATCTACAGGAAGTGCCTTAACATCTTTTTTAGTTACTTTTAAGAAAATCCCATGCCCAGAAACATTATATATGATATTTAATTAGTCAGAATGAAGCACCTCAGCATGCTTTGCTTCTGGAGGCTGTGTGAATTGAAATGGTAAATATGCACCAGGGTGTACATGTCTAAAAAGGTAATGTCTGCTAAGCTTTTGAATGTGTGTATTTTTTTTTTAATGTTTAAAAAAAAGATTTTAAGATCTCTGGGTGTGAGAGGCTTCATGTGAATTAGTCTTGGGGGACATGCTTTTAAATATCATGGCAGTTTATCGTAGTGTTTGAAGTATTAAATCACATAAGAGCACATAATATGGTTTGTATTACAGTGTAAACTGATTGAACAAAAATGTTTGATTCTCGAGAACACTACTGATGCTTTCATACGATTAAACACAGAAACCTGCTTTCAGATTGTAGTCTGTGTTGTGGTGTTATTACCGCGGATAATTGGTTTAAAAATGAACGACATCGCCACCTTAATAAAGTGAGAAAGTGATGTAATATACTTAATTATAACAATTCAGCTGATTTGTTTTGTGACAGTATACCATAAAATAGAAAGCAGCTCGGACAGTAATTCTGAATGCAAGTCAAAACACAGGTTTATATTAATGCACTCGTTCTAATACCTTATCGTCTCTATAGTATACAGGCACTTGTATAGAGGACATACTACATGAATGGATTTTTAAAAATGTGCGGAGACAGTTATTTAGCAGTTTTGGAAGGAGTCTCCAGTATCAGGGCTTTGTCAATGGTAAAGCTGTTCACCACAAGAAAGCCGTCAGGACGGAGCGTTTGGGGGCAACATGTAACAGTAACTCTTGAGTTTTCTCCTTAATCCTCTCTGTTGTTGACTGCATCTATATTTTTATTTATATCAACGCTATATAAACGTTAATTCCAGGTGGTGTTAGGTTTTGAGCGCTCCCAAGTTGCACAAGAGAAAAGCGTTTAAACATCGAGGTTGAATCCTGAGAGTATAATCAGCCCCAGTATTACTGTCTCTAATACTCTCTTCAACGCTAGACATCTTTGAGTTCATGTATACAAGAGTTTGTAGCAAGTGCTCACCTCCGAAGTGCAGTCAGCTGTGTCCTCACAGTGTGTTCAGCTGCCCTGTGTGAAGAGTCATCCTCCCTTTGTTGCTGGCTGTCATGTCATAGACAGACCTAGCTAGTGGGCGTGAACTGGCAATGATTACTGTGTTGTAAAAGGAGCACCGTGTTTTGATAAAGAGGGTAAAACCAGACAAAGCTATTTCTGCTTTGTTTTGATAAGCGACTAGGAACAATGCTAAGAATAGCTATGCTTTTATGGAATTAACTTTTACAGTGTATAAAACTTACAGGGTAGCATGAATTATTTGAGGATTGAACACGAGTATTGTGACTTTAGAGCTGTATTAGCATCTACAGTGCATTAGCTAAGTGCTATATGATAAATCTCTAACGTAACTATACATAACTATATGGCTAGATTGTTGCTAACCAAATATGATTAATGTTTGTTCATGGTTTTTCCTCACATTGTAGCTCATGTGAAATGTTCAGAATGGCATATCAAATGAGTGTGAAGTAGAAACCCACAGGGCTACCATGGTGCTGATTAGCATCTCTATTAGCATGAACACCTACAGTGTTCAGGTTACTTTTAACGGCTTGGATTACCTCCTGGTGTTGAAGGAACCATCACAGTGCTGAATTAACTCCTCCACCTACAACACACACAGAATTAACACTGTACATTTTTGTTTGGTAATTCGATATATACAGACATACACATACTCAAGACAGTAACAGAGCAGAGGTTGTGTTCATCAATATACCTTTATTCTCTAGTAGATACAATACTAAAATAAACACAAGTTTTAAAAAAAGGCATCTTAAACAAAGGAACTGTACAAAAAACGCTAATATATACTACAGTTTAATTACAGAACAGTCTACTGTCCAAAAAAGGCACTAAAGTCTTAAATGGGACAGAATGATTGAGATCCAACTTACTTAAAATCAATACATTTAATTTTAACAGTTTATTTAAAGTTTTTATTATAGTGTATTCTTTACGATACATCGTTATTGAACTGTCGATATAAACTATACGGAGAGGAGATGTTTATGGACAGATGAATGTGAACCCTGAAGACTGGAATACAAAGCACCCCCTTTTTTTTTGTTTTTTTTGTTAAATTATTGAGCACTTAGCCTTAAAGACTCGGGATTCAGGCTAAATATCGCAATATAATACTAGTGTGTGTTGCAGCTGAGAACTATGTCTTCCATAACATATGGCTTATAAAGCCCAGTTCATGTGATATTACAGTTTGGCACAGTGTTTTGCTGTGTGTGTGTGTGTGTGTGTGTGTGCGCGTGTGTTTAAAGTTGTACTCGTGCTGTTTTTCAGCACATAAATAAAGTGTACGAGAGTTACACTGCAATACGGCATAACGAGTGAAAAAAATACCCCGCAAGTGGTAGCTTTTAGTCACTGAACTGTTTCCTCAGAGCAGAAATTATGACAGATTTGGTCAGATAAGCAACCAAAACAAAGCTAGCTACATCAGCTTTGGCCAACGTTGGCCAAGTATCCATTGAAGTTATTGGATCATGTTGAAACATTGATGTCCAGCTAGATAAGATAATGAACAAAAGACTAACGGTAGCTTTAAATAATTATTCAAGTTATCATAAAAACCTCTGTATCTAGCGAGCTGGAAAAAATAGCAAGTTAACGGTAGCTAAGCTCTGTTTAAAAGTTTTTAAATCATTACTGTGTAGCTAGAGTTACAACAAAAATACCTGTTAATATTAAGAGTATCTTGCTAGCTACAAAACAAATCGAAAGCTAATACTAAGCTAGCTAACCAGGGTTTCTAATCTCGCTTACGCAAATAAAAAACTTTGTAGGCAGTATCCAACCAATATCTGAATAAAAAGTATATTAGCAAAATCATATGATAAAGCTTACTACTTAGCTTACTACTTTCTGTCATTCATTGCTAACGTTCCTGCTTCCCAGCCCTGATTTTCATTCAAATAGATTATATAATGAAGCTATAAAGCAAGTGAGGAGTAATAACATGCTAGCTAGGATTAAACTCAATTTGAGTGAAGAGTTTATGATGATCTCTGCTTCTTGGAAAAACATTTCAGTAACAAAAACTCCTTTGTGTGTAGCTCAGTGGAAAAGGTTCGAACCAGAAAGTTGTGAGTTCAAATTTCAGGACTGCCAGAGAGCTAGCTTCTGAATCCTGAACCTCAACTGCTCAGTTAACGTGCCACGAGGATAAATCAAAATACTTTTTCCAACAGCATCTTCAAGAAACAGCGCTTCAGCTTTCGGTTACTGAGAGCTCGTGTGACTTCAGGGACTGCTTTTACTTTCGATAGGGGGTGCTCTGTTTTCTGTTTCAAAATATGCTTGAAAATATCTGACACACAGAGAGACTGCTCTTGGAAAAAAAATAAAATAAAATAAAAAGATATACGACATTAAAAGAAGAACCCTTGATTAGTTAATTCTGCATTTCATAAATATCACTCAGCTTTTTTTACACTGGGAAAGAGAAAGGACAAATCATAAAATCATATAGAATATAACGAGGTTTATATTTTAGATTTTTTTTTTTTTTAATTTTTTTATTATTGAGTAAAATAGCTACATATTGGAAAGTGTACCGAGCCTGCGTTAGTCAACAGCAGACTAGGCATGTGCCGATACTGATTTAATGTGTGATTGCCTGCTAGTGATCCGATACTGAGTATCAGTATTGATTTCAATACTGCCCTGAAACACTGGATCGGAATTGTAAATGGGAACACAGGACATAAATTTTACAACATAAACGTTTTTACGCACACCGCTGTCGTGACTGTGAGGTTTGATAAAATGAAGCTTGCAGAGAGGCGCTTGGTTACTGTGAGGATGTTAGTATCAGGTATCAGCTCTGATACCCAAGAGGTCCTATATCAGTATTGTTTAAAAACAGTAAAAGTGGGATCAGAGCATTGCTAATACAAGCCACATGCTGAAGAAGGGAACAACCATGAGCCAACTTTAAACTAGGAATGCACCTGCCTTTGGAAGTAAGCACAACCGTGCAAGAAGCACTATCCTTCGCCATTTGCGTACTAGTCTACTGACACGAAGACCAGTCAAATATTAGATTTTTTAGGATATTAATTAATACACCGTATTTTATTTGCTCAGCTTTTATTTATGCAGCTTAGTCCAATTATTCAGCAAACTGTAAAACGACGCTGCAGCAGATTGCAATGATTTCTGGGCAGATTCCTCTCCTGAAGTCTAGATCCATGTTGACTAAATCCCTCGCCCCTTCAAGAGGTCTTCTGTTAAACTTCACTTAACTAATACAGTAATGGAAAGGGAGAGTCAGTGAGGGTAGGTTAAAAAGAGTATAGACACAGAGAACTCTTGGCCCATGAACAGAATTATGGGATTTCCTTCAGAGAGGTGGTCACACACACAACAGTAAGAACTTTAAAAATACTGCTGCTGTTCATAAAAAAATAATAATAATAAAAAGAAAAATACACTACCCATCTCACCAATGGAACCCAGATAATTGTAATAGTTTAAAACATAGAGATTAAGAGAATTTTAACCAACTGTCTAACCGATTATCGGCACATGCCTACAGCAGAAGTCCTGAAGTGGCAGAACAGAAACATATTAGCTTTTCTGTACACTGCAAAACTGTTACGAAATCAAATGGCATCAAGAAAAGGATGATGCACTGGCCAGAATATGAGGTTTAGGGTTAAGATAAGAGCACTCAGTCTTCTCTCTCTCGCTCTCTCTCTCTCGCTCTCGCTCTCTAATCTCAGATCTACTGCTGTCATTGCACGAGAACTTCCAAGTGTTTAGGCCATGACTGAGATTTAGCTTATTACTCAGGAATCTCTGGATATGAACATAGAAAAAGAAAATAAATACTAAAAACAAGAAAGGATTTTCTCCAATCCACTTTGGGTGAAGCTGGACATTTAAGAAATAAAATTAGAAACACCATTACTGTATTTTCTGGACTGGAGGTCACTCTGGAGCACAGGATGGCTCCCCTGTACCTTTGGGTGCCAGTGTGAGGTACAACCTATCGAACACCTAACAGACTGTCAACTGAACCAAACAATACCAAACTATCTGACGCACGGTTACCATTTTCAGTGATGTATTTCATAAAACACAATTCAACCAGAGCTTTGCAACTCCTCCTAGTTACACGGATATAATAGACCAGAATTCTGTATGAGTAATAAAAATAACAGTCAAGGTTAATGCAAAAAAATAAAATCCCTTTTGTTCTACTAGGAACCGTCTCTGTAATGGGAAACCCTCTGCTGCAAGGTTCTTTAAGCGTTCTAATGAAAAACATATGCCTTCTAGTCCAGAAAATATGGTAATTTTGTGTTTAGAGGCTTTCAGCTGACCATCACTTTATAGTCCAAGGGACTCTTAAGTTTCCATCCTTTGGCATTTATAAAACCACATCTTATTACTTTCACTTTTGCTCATTTATATTTCAGTTCACCTCTTTCCATGACAAAAAAAAAAAAAAGTATGTAATAATCTGATTGATGTTTGAACCGTGAACTAAAATCGATTCTAAAATAATAAAAAGTAATAATAATAATAATAATAATAATAATAATATAATAATAAAACCAAGCCAACTTTAAGAGGGAATCAAAGTGTTCAAGCGCCTAAATACACACAGAGCTGTCAGTCAATGCAGAAGTCTGGTACACATCCACGGGGCTGTGCAGCACACACGCTTTTCCATTCCACCTAAAAAGCTTCACACACTCTCACACACCGACGTCAAATGTCCGCAAAAAGTTCCTGCACATCGGCGGAAAAGACAACGCCACTTCCAGGAAGCACCGATGAGGGACGAAACGCAAAAAAGCACGACACACTCCTGGAGCGGAATGAGGTAAAGGTTGGGGTCAGGTTAAAGGAAGGGCCAGAGGTGGCGGCCCCACACTGTGGAAGATTCCAGAAAACATGAGGACCTTCGTGTGTTTGTTTTGTTTTTGTTTTTTTTAAACACAGTCCCAGGCTGAGGAACAGAACCTGGACTAGATGGCCATTTTCAGATACAGTGTAATGAGAGGATGCAGAGGAAGAGATTGACCCACGTCTGAGCAGCATGGAGTCATCACGAGAGTCGACCTCCGCACTGGAAACAAAATAGCACACATCCATTTCTCCACACGCGCGAACACACACACACGCACACACGCACGCACACACAGCTCCATCCAGCAGACCCTCCTCAGTCATCGTCCAGCGCCTCTGTTTTGATATCGCTGGCCACGCCCCCTGGGCGAGACAGGGCCAAGATGCTGTGATTGACAGCTGCCATCTCCACAGCGAGGGAGATGGGATCTTGATGGTCTGCATGGTTAGTGCTGTCATCCTGCCCAAAAAAAAAAAACACACATGAAGCCATGGAG
Source organism: Pangasius macronema (assembly GCA_037577455.1). NCBI lineage: Eukaryota > Metazoa > Chordata > Actinopteri > Siluriformes > Pangasiidae > Pangasius > Pangasius macronema. The sequence continues at coordinate 11,922,475 of CM074963.1, forward strand.
AATCTCAAATAGTTGTACAGCTGTAGTGCATCATTCATTTGTTACCTGGGTTGGCGATGTTGGCTCAAGCCTGTAGAACCCAAACGGCCGGGCCAACTGTCTCTTCTCAAAGTAGGGCAAATCACAACCCTGTGAGTACATGAGAGGGAAAGACCCATTTGCTACATTAGTAATAAAAACAAAACAAAAAAATTAATTTAGAGCATCTCCAATATACCACGTTTAAAAGGGGTGTAATGCATCATGACGCAAAATTGTGAAGCATCGTAAAAATGGGCAACTCCCATCCTGGATATCAACATTCTATCAATTATGCATCTAATGCAATTGCACTGTTTGAACACCAGAGGTCCCAATCTGTGCAACCCATAGGTACATAGTTAAAATATATAGAGAGCTGGCTGGTCACATGATCACATTCTTTTGTGCAGGGTACAGAAATCAGCATTTCAGCCGACTTTGGAGCTCTATTTCCGGTTAAAGTGACATCTCAGACGCTGCTACAGACCTCAGTATGCTTCAGTCGATCTTTTCCCACGGGTCAGTTTATTCAATCAAATTTTTGGGAGAAAACAACCATCCATGGCTGGGAATCCAAAAGGGCAAGTTTGTCCATGCTCTCTGGGTGGGAGGGATGGCATACTCTCTCCACCGTCAATCAAACCAATACCGGCAATCATGGGTGTCCGTGAGCTCATGTATGAGGAAGAGGGCAGGTAGTGCTTAGAGGTGTTCCAAAGTGTTTTCTCTTATACTATAGCATGTACATACAATTTTTACTTAGCAAAGAACACCACATTGTACTTTTTAATTCGTTTCTAGTTACATTTAATGTTGTGGAACATGCACAAAACACTTGTTCCCTCACTAGCCTCTCTCCAAAAATGCAGCAGGTTGTGTTATTGAAAGCTGTTTAAACATTAGCAAACTTGCAAACTAGCAAAGTTTGAATTGAAATTAAAAAAAAGATAAATGTGATAAATCAAATCACTGCTCAAACATCAGTTAAACTTGCTAATCAAACTGATCTGAGAACTGTGTGGGTATGGTCATAAGATAAGAAAGATAAGCCACACCTACTTCACATGCAAAGTCAATAAAGACATCGCATTACTTCATCTTCAGTATGCGCTTTATCCTAGCCAGGTTTACAGTGACTCCAGAGGCTATCCTGGGAACACTGGGCGTGAAGCGGGAATACACTTAGGGTGGGATGCCAATCCCATCGCAGTGCACCACGCACATTCACGCGCACACCTAGGGGCAATTTAGAGTCAACAATGCACCTACCAGGATATTTTGGGAGGTGGGAGGAAACCAGAGAATCTAGAATAAACCCATAAGGACATGGAGAAAACATTGACGGCATCTCAAATCCAGCAATTATTCAGACTTTGTACTGCATATTGTGGTGTAGGAGTGTATAGCCGATCCCTCACCTGCTCGGTGTAGTCGTTGCCGTCGATGTCGTCACTGTTGGAGTGGCCGCCAGGGCTCTGCACATCGATTCCGTGACTCTCCAGGATTGTGGCTTCTTGGAAAAAAGACCCTGCCATGACACATCTGAAGCTACTTAAAAACCCACTAAGCGACTGGCACACGAGACCAAACATGCATTCATCCATGATCTGTACACCTGCCCTCCTGCGTTTATAACACACCCTTGCTGACTTCCCTCTCAAACCTGGGAAGCAGACAAAGCCTATGTTACACAAGTGTCCACTAGGGATGCATGACCACTAATTTTGAACTAGTCAACCAGTAATAAACAAAAATCTAGACAAATAATCATCTTTTTCATAGTCAAAGCAAAAACTGTTTCAGGACTTCACTCCTTTTACTTTTATTTGTGCAGCAAAGAACTGCATTATCAGTCATACACAGGCTACAAATTAAATTTCCAGCTTCAATGCTTTTTAGGCATTGCCATTAATGAATGAAGAAGTAAATAAATTGATGCAATAAAAGTGCAAAATAAATGTGTGTCACTATTTTAGGTTGTACTAAATGTTAAAATGCATTCATCTAGAGAGATACCAAGTCTATTTCTCAGGCAAACATCACTTGAACTATGGAAACAGGGACACAAAGAGGAAAATGGTGATGGGATGCCAGTGAGGGTGTGTTAGAAAAAACACTGGAACACAGGGCTGAGCTGTTTTGAATAAAGCTTGTTGATGTTTTTGAACACTAACAAATTTGGTAGTTATATTGTTTTCTTTGCCGGAATGCCATGTTTGATGTTTTTCCTCCGCAATGCCATTACTGATTCAGTAGCATTTCAGACATACTTAACAGCATCAAATGCATACACACTGAACAGATCTATCAACCCTGCCTTCTGCTGTTACTGTCCTGCTTGCAGTCTAAATAAATTAATAAGTAAGAATAAGTGATCTAATTAATATTGCACAAACTGAACTGGAAGACCTCGTCATCTACCCTGTTTGCCCCTGGCCGTTTCATGCATCTTGAATCAGGATTCAGATTTGAACCACATGGATTTAAATTTGTAGTCAAATGCGTCCTCAGTTTGCCAGATTGAAATCCTACTGCTGTATTGTGGGTAGTACACAAATTAGTTCAACACTGACAACCAACTTCCTGCGTTGTTCCTTTTTTTCCAGGTGCTCTATGCAAAGACGATTGTTGCTGTGGGGATTCCCCAGGAACTTTGAAGTTAAGATCAGGAACATGTTGCTTTATGGAAGCGATACTTTGCCAGCCGTCAGAAGAGAAAGCAAATACAGTGTAAGGCTCACCACTGCTGTATCTCTGTCTCGACTGGTCTCATGGCAAGAGGTTATACTGGCACAGACCAAAGCCTTTTGGTGTAAAGGTTCACAATGCTTCTTAGTAGACAGTGAGGAAATGCCTCCGCCGAAGAGTGAATTGTTGCAACAGTGAGGTTACTCTAATCAGATAACATCTAGTCAGATAAATATGCTGCTTCAACATCAACAACAGTAGAATAAATGCAGAATCTAGCAAAGGCTTATAGGGTCGTGGACCACATCCGATATTGTGTTATGAAGTAAAAATGGCTTCATTTTCAAATACCTTCTAAAGTGGTTTGAACAACTGGATTTAAATCAGTGTCAAATGTGCCTTGGTTGCATTTATACCTTTAGTTTATATATACGTTTTCCTAATCCAGATATAATCCTCAAAATGCATGAAATGGCCAAGTGTAAACCAGATCAGTGATTGTACAAGAAAAGAAACAGAGGTAACACTTTACCAATATTGGCCCTCCTCTTGATCTCTTTGCGACGGTTAGCAAACCAGTTGTAGACCTTCAAGGATGTTACTCGCTCAAAATCAGACAGCTTTTTCCCTGCAGAGACCAAAACATCAGCTAAATCTCATGCTTATGATTTACAAGTGGCTCATTGACATTCCAAGACAAATCCAGTTGCCTACATGTACTGCTACAAGATATTTAATATAAGGCCATCGGTGGAAAAAAAATACGCCAGGGTGATGATCATGGACTTGATTAAGCTCTGCCACAAATGATGCAAATCCTCCAAAGTGTGGCCACAATGCTAAATAGAGTCTAACATTTACATAATATTTATATGTGTTTCTACAGTATTTGCCTACCTGGCTTTTGTATGACAGCATTGCAAGCGTTGGCGATCTCCTCTCTTTTGGCTTCATCAGGGTACTGGTTGTCATTGAAGTAGCTGTGAAGGGGGAAAATAAAGCTTTTACATTTTTACCCCTACAATTATAGAATATGTTTTACAATTATAGAAACGTTTTCAGTAGACTACAACTTCCTAGAAAAGAAAACGTTGTACAGCCTGATGTTTGTTTAACTGGTAAGGGGCAAACTGTGGTATCGCTTCTTTAACATAACCATCAGGGTGGATACTAACTCCAAATATATATATACACATATTATTTACCAAATAATTCATTCTTATTATTTTCAGCCTCATCCTACACTCCTCCTCTCTGTGTCCATGGCATGTGTGTCCGCAGTCTCGCCGTCACTCTTACCTCTCCATCACAGCGAGACACTCCTTCCTCCAGGTGAAGCGGCTGCCTCTGCGCAGACGGAAGCTGCCTGTGGCTGAACTTATTGGGGGCGGAGTCTGACGCCACTCAATTTCATCCAGGGTCATTGGGGCAGGACGCATGTTCAGAGTAGCACCTGAAAAAACACAGAGGATTATTATTATTATTATTATTATTATTATAAAAATATTTTAAAAAATGTTTTATTGTAGTCAGAATTCAATACAATGTCACGAATATGCAGATCAATTTTGCACAATGATTTTCAATATGTATATGCATTAAAATGGAAGTTCTTTTACTTTTATCATCTCTATCGTGAGAACTGTGTTTGGGAACTCCTTTTCGCAGGTGTGAATTGTTTACTGTAATTTGCTGTAGTAGTGGCTGAACACTGTTCACCAGACCGGCTGGTTTCAGTATTTCAGAAACTGCTGATCTGGAATTTTTACACACAACACTATTTGGAGTTTACACAGTATGGTGCAAAAACCAAAAATATCCAGTGAGTTGCATTTCTGCAGGTGGAAATGCCTTGTTGAGGAGAACAGCCAGCCTGGTTCAAGCTGATAGAAACAGTAACTCAAACACAACAGTAACTCGAACAGACTTTACAACTGTGGTGAGCAGAAAAGCATCTCAGAAGGCACAGGACAGTGTGATCTAGGTGATCCTGTGCCCACTGGTGCCTCAGATTCCTGGTCTTCACACACAAGAGTGAAACCCAGTGTGGTCTTCTCCTGTTGTAGCCCATCCCCCTGAAGATTCAGTATGCTGTGCGTGTGTATCTGAGATGCTTTTCAGCTCACCACAGTTGTAAGGAGCGATTATTTGAGTTATCACAGACGTCATGTCAGCTCGAACCAGTGTGACTACTCTCCTCTGACTGCAGAACTGCTGCTCACTGGATGCCTTTTGGTATTGGCACAATTTTTTGTGTACATTCTAGAGGCAGTGCTCTGGGAGAGTGGCAAAATATGGTAGGATTGCAGTTGGTGTGCAACCAATGTAACTTTGCCAAATAGCTAGAAGGCCAAAATCCCAGTGAACAGCAGAGCATGGCAATGCAATGTGTGGTGTGTGTATCGCTTCTGGTTTAATAACATGGCTCATGAGCTTTACCACCCTGACATTAAACTGTCTACTATCGCATGATGGTGAGCGGCCGATAAAATGTATCATACTCTGAAATATTTTTATACAAACATTGTCAGAAACTGTCTTGTGCCCAGGAGTAAATACTAAGTATTATTAAAAGGTGTTCAATAGACAAAAATACATCAGAACTACCTTTTTACATTACTAGATCATAATTATCTCACTGTTAGTGCAGACTCTGTGCTTATTCTCATTTATTTTACTTTGCATAAAAAACATACTACTCCACTAAAATAGTGCATATATAATGGTAAACAATCTAACCAGATGCCGTTTGGGGCACAAAGAGGCCACGCATAGTAGAAAATTAAGGAGAGACAAAAAAAACAAACCCTAACCCATTTTTTGCATTCAAGCAGAAATTCATCACAGAAGTTAGCACTAACAGTAAGAAGCTAATTATGAAAATTATTTAACGGGGCCTAGTCTGGCACATTTGAGAGTTCATACTGTACACACACAAGCACATCTAACCTGGAGTGGTCTTTTCCAGCTGGTACCAGCGATAGAAGGCTCTCTTCTTTTGCTCACTCAGATCGGATCCCTGCTGCAGGAGCCAGTGGGAGATCCGACTCTGACTGATTCCTGAGAGAGAGAGAGAGAGAGAGAGAGAGAGAGAGAGAGAGAGAGAGACAGGCAAATTATACAGGCATCTACTTTGAGCTGACAAAAATAGCTAAAACAACAAAACAGCCTGAAGTCCAGTATCTGATGAGGACATGATTAGGACCATTAGGTTAAAATTGAATACTTGATGAAGAACAGTAGGTTATAAGTGAGGACGTGATGAAGACCTCTAGTTTAAATGTGAGGACATGATTGATACTTGATGAAGAACAGTAGGTTATAAGTGAGGACGTGATGAAGACCACTAGGTTTAAAGGTGAAGACTAGTATGCTAAAAGTGAGGACCTAATGAAGATGAGTAGAATAAAAGCAAGCACCTGATGAAGACCGCTATGTTAAAAGCAAGGGCCCGATGAAGACCACCAGTTTAAATGTCAGGACCTGATGAGGACAACTGTGTTAAAAGTAAAGGTGCAAATGAAGAACACACCCACTAACCTGTGACCTGGGCCACCACTGCCTGAGAGATGCGCCGGTTAGCCAAAAAAGCCTTGATCTCCTCTTTCACCAAACTGCTGTCCCTCCTAGACAGACAAACAAACAGACACACACACACACACTTACTTTTATGAGGCATGAGGAAAGAAATTTTTAAACAGCTTTGTACCCCTGGCCGCTTGGCAACAATAATAATCGTAAGTGGGTCCACCATAGAAAGATGTTCCTTGATGTAACGTAGCTACTAATTTAATTACACTTCCGAGTATTGAGGTTATTTCTTCTGTGTCTGGTTGTTTGTGCAAATGCTAGCATGTTGGTCATGGGAAGACAAATCATAAATCCATTAGCTAACTTTAATTCAATTATCCAGCCCAGTGAGTATGTGAAAGTACCAATATGCTGTGCAGCCCCATGTTTCGGTTGTCCAGGACCCTAACTGGCTAGGCCAAGAGATGTTAACTAACATAATGTGATAAATATGTCAAGCTAGTTTTATATGTCAAAGCACTCATCCTTTTCTAAGAAAGTGTCTGAAGCAGCATGTTGTGTTTGCATAAACATTTGGCTATGAGCTGCAGTGTTTTGTCTCATATCAGACTCGAAAGATATTGTTGAAGTCTGGTCAGTGTCTGATACTGAAAAGATTGTACATCAGCCATGCTAGGGGTGTAATCGTTACTGTGATAGACGTAGACATAGACAAATAGGTATAGGTATTACAAACGACTTAGACGTGAAATTTTTTTCTTTGAAAAAAAAAAAGTTACTTTTGTCACCATGTAGAGAGACTGAAATAATTTGTGCAAAGCTGTGTTGCTGAGTGCTGTTAAGGGTTATGACTAGGACGGCACGATATTGAAGAAAAACACGATATGCGATAACTTGTTAAATAATGCGATATGAGGTACTATAATGCTATAAATGTGTAAAGTCAATATATACACTCCTGAACCAAATCTTAAGACCAGGGAAAATATTACAAGTATTCACACTTCGCACTGGTGGATCGTAACCAGGCTGTAAAAACTTCTTCAAAATGCCAAAAGAAGAAACAAGAGCAAGAGACAAAAAATAGAGAGTAGGCAATTTATTGAA
>CM074963.1:11930610-11944504 GCA_037577455.1 Pangasius macronema
TATATATATATATATATATATATATATATATATATATATATATATATAAACATATATATAAACTGAAAATGACAATCACCATAAATGTTTAATTTTAGAGGAAAGAAAGCAATCTCTGCATCACCCAAAAACTTCGAGTTTTCATAACTTTTTGAAGTATTAAAATAATTCCTTTATCACAAGCCCTTGCGATATGCATATCACGATATTTATATTTATATTTATAATATTTTGATATATTGTGCAGCCCTAGTTATGACATATTGACAATTGGCATGTGGATTTCGATACACTCACAGAAAGCAAAATTTTCGCCAGCAAATTAAAGTTAAAAATGATTTAAAAAAAAAAACTTGATTCAGTTCTGACTAGTCATTTAGAATATAACATCCTTATATATAATGTTCTCATAACCTTAAAACATTCTTTCTTTCCACAAATTCAAGCAGACAGTCTTTCATTGTGCTGAAGAAGTGGGACCACCAAGCATGTGGCACCTCCTGGTATTTAACCATTCACAGGTTTGGAAAATAATACCATCCCAGTCTGCCAATAATTTCACCATGCAAATAACCAAATCAAACATAAATGCTAGATAACTCCATGCTAAACTTTATGTAAAATGTCCAAAGCATCCTGTATGAAACTCGTCTAAACTGGACTGAAGCTGAAGAAGGAAGGATTTATATAGCTGTTTCTCTCAGACTTGACCTGAAACTCAAGTTACACATTTTACACTTTACTCTTTTTTCCAACTTTAACACAGTGGCACTGTGGGACTCATCCACTATCAGCACACATACACTGGTGGCCCAATGTAGTGATTTTAAAGTGACAGACTCCAAATTATGGGGGGAAACTGTGTACATTTCGTTTTCAGCTGAACTATTCTGATCTTTTTCAGAAAAAAGTCCAGCAGCATGTTTGTGTATGAAGTACAGCTGTGCTAACACTTTACACAAAGCATGTTACTGGTGTGAGCTGCATCATTTAAACTAATTTATGTTTCTCTCACAGCGATGCTGCTCCCTATTTGTTTATTATTTAACAAAAACAAAATGTAGATAATAGTTCAGTCTGTACTCTTGGCTTTTTGGTTAGCTTTTACTCTGTTGTATTTTGCTCTTTGACAAAAGCTCTGTTGTACAGACAAAAAAAAATGGGGCAGACAATAAAACCTTCATTATGCCATATGTCTCAGTCTGGGTTATTACCCAACTTGGCAAGAAACCCTAGACCTGGTTTAACCAGTATTTTGGCGGGAAACATATAAAAAATTCCCACACTGATCCAAGCCTGGACTTGTGTTATGTTATGTTGAAGGTGCTTCTCTTCTCATCTTGTGATGAAACTCCTAAGGTTAAATGTCTTCATGATGTCTTACTATTACAAGCTAATTAATCAATTCCAGTGAATCCCAGAACTCTGAAACAGGAACGAATAAAGTTATACAACTATTATGGGAGAGAGAATATGGTGGAAATTGTGAAATTACAACTGAATCTTTGTTGAGTAAAATTGTTATTATCGACATATAGAATGGACTTGTTGTGTCTTAAAAGCTAAGTAACTTTTCTTCAGCATTCCTTCAGACTGCTAGCTAGATAGCCAAACACTAAACTTCCATTCTTTACACTGTCTAGTCAGATTAGCTCATTTCAACTTTACCTCACTAATTAAGTCTAGTATCCAAGTTTACTAGCAAGCTAAATAACATCAAGAAAACTCATTTGTAGCATTATTAAAATCAATAGTCATGAAAGCTTGTTAGCAAGATAGCTAACATCAGGTTAAGTACTGCACTGTGTAATTCTAGCAAGCTAGCTAAGTGTCAGTAGTTACATTGTGCTGTGTACTAGTATTGTTTATTAGATATAAAAAGGTTGCTAAGTCAGCTAGCCTAAGAGCCATAGTATTGTGCAGTCATAACCAGGATACTATTACTGTAGGAACCATTAAGGGATGGGAGAGGAGCAGCTTTTCCTTAGAGGTGACTGGGGGCAAAAAGTCGATGTTTATGTGTGGTACTGTTCTACATTTCATGACTTGGTTTTAACACATTTGTTTTACGATTTTTTAAGATGCTAAAGGGTGGATGCAATTTTATCACAGTCACTCGAGTACAAACAAGCTAAGCGAGCAAGAAGAAAGTCACTTCAATCTCACTTAGGGAACTACAATGGGAAAGAATATAGAAATCTCAATACTGATACTCGTGCTCCCCCCCCCCTTTTTCACATATGCTATGAATTATGGTAAGAAGCCAATCATGGAAATAATTTGACAGGAAACAATTATCATGATCACCGACCTCATCAGGTCCTCCACCTTGTCGTCAACGTCCATCTCTTCCTCTGTCCCATCGAACCCATATGGTCTCACCGCCACTGCCGCTGCCGCGTTTCCTGCCGGATAACGAGGTGGAGACAGTTTCCCATTGGCTGTCCCGTTTTGCGTCACAGCAACCAGTGAGACGGGTGGTGAGGTGGCGTAGCTGTTGCTTGGTGACGGAGAGAGGAACTGAGTCTGCGTAGCGGTGGTGGCAGTAGAGACAGCCATGTGGGAGGTGGAGCTTTCATTTGTGCCATGTGAGGGGGCGGGGTCAGATACAGAGGGAGCAGGGCCACAGGAGGAGGAGGCGGAGCCACGGCGCCCAAACTTGTCTCCATGCTCTCGGTCGAGACGCTCCAGTGTGTCCAGTGCGTGGACTATCTCGGGCTTGGTCATGCCGCTCCGCCTCAGCCGCTGCAGCAGATCAATCTGCTCGATGGTGAAGCGTGGCTCGTCTGTGTACTGGGACATCCTGGTGGAAGAAGAAAAAGAACCAAGACATTTCTATGAGACAGGAATCTTTGCCACAGTGCTTCGGGGTACTGGGTTTAGGGGCAAGGATTTAGGCATCAGGGCTTGGAATGATGAAGCATGGCTCATGTGTGTCCTGAGATATTTTTCTGGAGGGTCCTTTTTGACTTTAACTAGGTTAATTTTTACCCAATTTACATCTGGGAGAAGATTAGCATTCAAAGTTAGGCATTAGACCCTAGAGGTTGAGCGGTGAAATGAAGCTTGTCTTCACATTTGGGTTCTGAACTTGAAATTTGAAAATTAAAAAAAAAAAGTTGTGAGCAGAAAACAAATGTTGAGCAGAAACCTTATACCGTAACATTTGCCCAGATGCATTGTGGGTAATTATGTTATAGGGTTGGAATGCTGAAGCACGGCATATCTGTGCACTCGGGTATGTAACCAGGCATGGTACAGGTAAACATAGTATATTTTTTTCCATTATATAGTAGGTTCTTTATCATGAATGAAAATGTGCCATGGTAAGACTATAAACAGTGATGGAAACAATGGCATAAGCATGAAATGAGAAAAAGAATTGCAATTTAAGATCATATCAAGTACACTGAAATGAAGCGACGCCTCAAAATGGCTGACATTCCTCACAGCAGAACGTCTCTGCAGCACGTCCTGACAATAAAAGGGAAAATCCTTTTTATACGTGACCTAATTCCTGCCGTCTGGAAACATTCTTCCTTCATTAATATGGCTCATTGTGACTTATCACTTCTGCTGTTGCCATGGAAACCCTTCAGCTCTGATATGTAATTTCCTCAGATGGTCTGTAATGTGATTTACTCGCGGCATATTGAGCCATTTTTGATCATTTGGTCCAAACCCATAACACACAAAGTGGAAACAGCATATGCAGCATATTATAACTTTGTGACACTTCTGTAGAGATTTGTCTGTAAAGGTCGACATCCTATACTTGTATGACTCGATGTATTTTATGGAGTAACATGACGTATACGACGTATCACACTTATCAGTGCACCACTGGTGAAGCTTTGGTGTTCATTGTTAAAAACCACCTGCGTTATTTGGACCAAACCATTTGGCATGTGTTTGTTTGTATGATTGACGATCAAGCACAAGGCTCATAAGATACCAAAACTCATCTTGTGTACATTATTCAAATAATCAGTTATTAGATGTGGTGGGTTGCGTCTCATCATCTCAGTTTTTGAGTTGATCAACTCCTGGCTGGAAACTGCAGAAAAACTGGCTCTTACATTTTCTTTGCGATTGATATCGTCATTAATAGCATTCCAAAATTTTGCACATTTTTTCTTAAACTTTGTCATAAGCCATAAACCTAATCAAGCAAACTCTGTCTAATTCACACAGATCACTTTAGGTTTGGTGTACATTCATGTTCAAGGTTCTTGTGGTGTAGATATAATGCTGAGATGCAGAAAAGCATCGTTGTTCACAACCTATTGTGCACGTCCATTCGCTATTGTTTTTATTTGTTTATATTTTCGCCATTTTAGGACACTGTGCCCATATGATGAAGAGTACAGAAGTCATGTGTTGGATACATTTCCTTCACTGATTTCAGCAGGCACTTGGTCCTGGATATAACACACACAACCAAACTTTTGCAATAAACGTTACATTCAATACATTCATTGTCACTATCATTATGTCAGTATATTAATGAAGTGTTTAGGTATGAATTATTACCAAGCCATAAAACATAATCTAACCATAACTATATGGCATTTTTAAGGGATTTATTTGCCTGTCTCAAAGCTCAGAATAATTTTTTGTTCATTTTAACATCCTTATGTTTGACACATAACCCTTACAACATGAGTATAGTTGCAACTGTGTATGTAGTGCATATTTTATTTAATTTAAAAAAAATAATAATTTGTATTTTATCAATTCAAAAGACCAATGCCATACATCATATCACAGAGATGCAGGCTACACCACTAATCCTGCAGTCTTCTTATTAAAGCAGAACTGTTTCAAAAGGAGACCTTTTATTTAATCTGTGCCATTTTTGGCAACTTTCTCTATTGTTAAGGCTGAAGCACTGGTGTGTACGCATACACATAAATCTTGGTCCAGCTTTTATTTGTGACACTGATCACAGCCGACCGACATAACCTCCGATGTACGTACGACCCAATCGTAAGTGTACCTGTCTCACTCTGTCATGTGACATGTCCATCAGCCAGGCACTCTGTGGGGAGTGATACCTGGAAATTCCTACGAACACTTGCATACAATTTCATTATGATATCCCTCTTTATGTACACCTGCCCATTCATGCAGTTATTCCATCAGCCATTCATCTGCCATAAAATCATGCAGATGCAGGTCAAGAGTTTCAGTAATGCACATATCAAACAGCAGAATGAGGAAAGAATGTGATATTGTCTTTGACCTTGGCATGTTTGTTGCTGCCAGACAGGCTGGTCCGAGTCTTTCAGAAACTGCTGATCTGGGAAGTTCACACACACACACACAAACACACACACACACACAAACACACGTCTCTAGAATTTACCCAGAGTGGTGCGTTTTTGTAGGTCGCTTCGCCGTCAAGATACCTAACCTTTTGTGGAACGACTAGTCTCTTCAGTCTCCTACTACCGGAGACTGACAGGAAGGCCACGGTGATTCAAACATACCACTCTTTACAGCCGTGGTGAGCAGAAAAGCATCTTGAACGCACAACAAGTCAAGGTCACATTACACTCCTGCCAGCCAAGAACAGGAATCAGGCTACAGTGGGTACAAGCTCACCAAACTGAACAGACTGGAAAAACACTGCCTGGCCTGGTCAATCTTTATTTCTGCTATGATACGATACTGTCAAGCTGCTTTTATAGAAAACTAAACACCACCTTCTGACCAATCAGAACAGATCATTCAGCAGTGCTGTGGTAGAACAATTAATAGAAAGTCACCCAAAATCATTTCTATAAATACATGCCCAAATATTCACATGCCACATTAGCCTCGTATCTCTAGTAAGCATCGAAGATCAAACATGTCTTGGCTGATCCACTACATATGGGGTAAATGGAAAATTGTGTACTGATTTTTCAATTGTGTCATAACCCAGGATACGAGGTTAAGCAATTACTGTAATCTTGCTACTAGTCTACTACCAGCTACTCAGTTAGTTTATACCAGGATTATGAGCAAGCAGTGAGACTCTGTGTCCTCTTTGTCAGCTGGTTACAATATAATCAGTTTCATGTTAATAGATGAACAAAGCAGTTTAATAGTGTACCGGTGAGAAAGGAGTTGCGACGGTTTAACTCGAGAGACTAAACACAAACAAGACACCGCTCTCGAAGCCCAGGTAAAAGGTAGCCGAGCTGGTCGGTGTGTACACAAGTTAAGAGTTAACCTACTCTACAAAACATACACCAGGATATGTAGTGGATTAGCTTAGACATAGTTGACGGCTAAGGTTTGCTTCGGTAGTTTTGCACTGGACTACAAAACTATTATTAAGGAGTAAAACATACTGGGTGATACAGGCTGAAAATAACCAGCGTTGCAGTGGTGTCATATGACACAAAACTGATTATTTTACAATAACAGCACAAGTGCTTTATTTCTCTTTTAAAACAATAATTTGCTAAGGATTACAATTCTGCGTTAATTAAACATCCCAATTTTTATTAGTTTATAGTTACATACAATTGGAGCATGTCAGTGAAACAATATTCTCTTTTTATTTTCCTCTTGCCTTTTTTTTTTATGCCTATCATGTTACCGAGAAAATGCAAAGCCCTCCGTTCTGAAGACTGTCTGAAAACTTAAAGCTACATCTTTACCTCTGACTGACACTGGAGACTCCTTCCAAAAATCCCCTCACAGTTAACTGCCTCACATGATTAATCCCCCCCCTCCCTCCCATTTAGATCCATTTAGGTGAAGCGTTCACCGTACAAATCCCCGTGTACGTTGTTACTATAGAAACGATAAAGCATCAGAACAAGCAACGTGCCAAACGAAGGCCTCCGATTTGTGTTTGTTTTATGACAAGAGTCTCCGTTCCATTTCCCATGCCGAGCCGGTCGGACACATGTGCTCAATTCGCAATTGGATGAAATGCCTTCTGGATGGTCTTTTTGCTTTTGTTTTAACAAAATAAAACAGACGAACTGTGACTTCAAAGCACTAGGCCCACAAAAATAGGACTTTATATTATTTCATTTAACCAAACCAAAAAAAACACACACACAAAATATAGTAGTATAGTAGTAAACAGTATAAAATCTGCAGTTTTCCCATCAGGGAATGTTGGAGGAATGCATGAGAGATGCCTGGACCTAACTGGTTTCATTGAACACTTATTAAACACTTATGTAGAAAATGAAAGAAAATGTAATAAAACATGCAGATTGTTCAATTTTCTTAAAATAGGCCACATCATGGGACAAGGCCACGAGAGAATGGAAGTGCCACAGAGATGCATACAGAGCAAAGGAGCAAGAGAGACTGCCATAAAGCAGCGATTCTGACACGCTGCTGTAATCTGCAGCACAAACAATCCTCCTGCGATTCATCACCGGGCTGACTGGCAGGTTGGCAGAGTAAAGCGTAGAAAACGAAAAGCAGGGTCACCGTGCAGGTTGCGTCACTTTCCTCAGNAAGGCTAGGCTGCAGCAGTGACGCTGCAGGTGCTGGTTAGCAGCCAGAGAAGGGACACACACATGCACCAGATGCTGCGTAACACAGTCAGGTCCACCGCTGCAAGGCACTGCACCAAAAAAAATCATGTTTGCCTTAGTCACTTTCTTCCAACATCCAACACAGCTACAGGGAGTGAAACATGGATGCTGATTATGCGCATTCTGAAAAGATACGCAGCATTCTGATTTGATCTGAAGTTTTATAACGCGAGACGGCTTTGCATACATCCACTCTATCTTCTCTCATTTTGGGGGGAGGAGAAAAACACAAACAAACCAAAAAAAACAAAAAAAAACAGACGCACCATTTCTCTGCACTGCCATCATGATAATAAATGATTTGTGCAGGAACGTTTATGGCATTATGATCCAAGAAAGGTTGAATGCGAAAAGAATTCAGATCGCAGTGCAAAATAAAAACAGTACAACAGCAAATTAATGAGAGTCTTTTGTCCATCTTTTGACATGATGACGAAGTGGTATCACCCTGGGATTTCACGACGTGTTTTGTACCTTTGCTGTGTTTTTACAAGTGAAGCTAAATTGAAAGGTGCCTTTAACACTGATCTCGGCACCATAATTAGATGCTACGGACCATTTTTGCACACGAAAGGAGTTAAAACACACACTATATTAACTTTCTCCAGAGAAAAGATGCATCCTTGAGGGTCTAGTGCCAGTGACGAGCAAAAGCAGAGTTTAGTTTTCCTGCATTTATATTATCATTACCAGACAACCCTGAATACATGATCACTGCAAATACACCGTTAATACAGCATTACTGGACTCTCAACACAGAATTATCACAAGTCCTCACTTTACAGAGAAAGCTTCTACTCTGTGGACATCTGCTCATGAGATCTTATGAGGACCACAGGGTCTCGGTTTTTCCTACAAACTACTTCCTGTTTGAAGACGTTGACTGGTTACACAGTATTCATCAATTAAAATGTAACACAACATCATAGTCCAGAGGAAAAAGTGCAGAAGGCTTATAAGCGCTCTCTAAAATCAATCTCTAAATGTGTTATATTGCGTGGGAGCATCATGTCTGATCTCTGACGCTCCAGACGAACGTTTTTGTGCATTTGAATGAATCACGGCATTTACAGAAAGTATTTCAGCCCTGATTTAACTACAAACATGAAGCTTTAATATTCTGCTTGTTTGGAAGACACGTTTTACTGCAACACGTTTTAAGTAAAAACATAGCTGCAATATGACATTTGGCCAAAGTGAAAATTGCTGAAGGCAAGAAAGCAAGAAGGATTCAAGTTTAAATTCAATTCGACATTTTCTCCGAGCTATTAATATCCTAAACTGATGAAATTACATAGTGATTATCCGTACTGCAATATACATGTAATGCATATTAAAGGTGCAATAGGTGATTTTTTAAAAATGTATTCTTTACTTGTATAGATAACCTGGAAGATATGTAGAACATGATTTTTAAAAAAAACAAACAAACAGTGGATTAAGCTTAGTAAAAGTGTATTAAGTCGATGTGGAAAAACAGGATGGAAAACTGACTTCTGGGCCGGAAAGCTTGTTTGTGTTTGTTTATTCTGGGGGCGGAGCTTCATGTAGATGGACAGGACCATTGAAATGTCGAAACCCACCTAACTGTTTCAGGACCTGATCTTGAAAAAAAAAAAAATAAAATAAAAATCTAATCTTTATGATGCAACTTTAAAGACTGTAGTATAAAATGTCCCAACAGTGATCTATACAGAAAATAAATAAATAGTAATAAAAAGTACATAGGTCACGTGATGCTGACAAACATAAGCCACAGTACAGGAGATCCCTAGGCCAGTGGACTGGGAATGAAAAAAAAAAATAACAAGATGCATATCCTAATTATTCCAGTCATGTAAAATATAAGGCCTCAGGCTTTCTGGGCTTGGCCTGATAAAAACGCGATGGCAGCAAACCGCCCATTATCTAAGCCAAAAATAACTCCACTCTTGTTGAAATAAATAAAAGCTCAAGCCATCCCTCCATCCATCCCTCTACACACTCATCCACTGCCATCTGCACTAAGCCTGGGATATCTGGGTTCATTATTTCAGGATCCTTTTTGCAAATACAATGCAAAGACTTTAAATACCAGGTCTACATTCCTTCTGGTGTGAATTTTCAACACCGTCCTGACCTTTCGCATTTTTTTTTTTTTAGGGTTCTGAGGAGTATAGGAGGACGACGTTTTGGGTCGCGAATCGAGTCGTATTTCGTACGTCGTTACACTTGCAAGATCATGAAAACCCCAGCACAAGAACAACAATAGCGTTAACCACCAATAACCACCAATCTTGCACGCGCAGAACATTTACGCTAGGATAAACTCCTCTTCTTCTTCTTAATGAGGGTGGATTTGCTTAAAAAGCTCATAAATGCATTCAATACATAAACTTACCTCCAAATACCTGCATTAGCCAGCTAGCTTGGATAGCTTCCCTGCTCAACTTTGCGAAATCAGATGTTATCGCCGTTTTTTTATTTTCTTTTATCGCTAGCTCAGCTGCTAACACACAGAACTTAACTAGCTTGCTAAAGATATTCGTTTCCATGTCTACCTTTTAGTCAGTGCAGGCTCTCAGGTCTTTTCTGGAAAGCAGCTCAAGGAATTGCCGAGACTGCCTGCTATCGCCGGGATTTAGGGCCCGAAATATAAAACACATCAAGTCGCTGAGATAGCTGCTAACAGCAAGCTAATTCCTTTAGAAATAAAGAATGCAAAGCCTTACCTTTAGGCTACGTGTGAATATTGCAAACGTCCCAGCCCAGCAGACCATTTAATGACTTCACCGAGTGCTGACGACAGACAAATCCAGTTTATTTTTCACATTTGAATATCCTGCATCTATTTTTCTGCAGCCCTGCCCCGGCCCTGCTCGCTCGGGTTCAATCAGAGAGGCGGACTGTCTCGCCTTTTGTCTGACTGACAACAGCGACGTTGCCTAGTTTTTGGGCCTTCGAAAATTTGTCCTCGGAGTACCCTTTACATCAAGTTGTTCACACTGTTGACTCCGAAAAAAATTTATTTATTTACTTTATTTTATTTACTAATTACGTATAATCCAGAGTGATTCATAAATTTCATCCATCCATCCCACTCATCCTACACAGGGTCACAGCGGGGAGCCTGGAGCCTATCCCAGGGGACTTGGGCCACAAGGCGGTGGACACCATGGACAGGGTGCCAACCCATCACAATCATGCACACACTCACATTCACACACTACGGACAATTTGGAGATGCCAATCAGCCTACAACGCGGGTCTTTGGACTGAAGGAGGAAACCTGGGAAGTGGTAGCTCAGTGGTTAAGACACTGGACTCCTAATCGGAAGGTCATGAGATCAAGCCCCAGCACCACCAAGCTGCCACTGCTGGGCCCTTGAGCAAGGCCCTTAACCCTCAACTGCTCAGTTGTATANCTCAGTTGTATAAATGAGATAATTGTAAGTCGCTCTGGATAAGGGCGTCTGCCAAATGCCATAAATGTAAATGTAAACCGGAGTACCCGGAGGGAACCGCAAAAGGACAGGGAGAGCATACACACTCAGTGCACACAGGACAGAGGCAGGATTCGATCCCCTGACCCTTGAAGAGCAAGGCAAACGTGTTAACCACTAAGCCACCGTGTCCCCATTAAAATTTCGTACGGTGATATGAAAATAAATTATGTATGAAATGAATGTAGGCTAATAGCAGAAGAGGTAAACATACCCAAATTCTTTACTGAAGTAATAGTGCATTATTCATTATTAAAAAGTGTTAATAAGTATGTTGAAGTTTAAGAGGAGTTCAAATTTTAGCTTTTCAAACGACCCCTTTGCAACCCTTTCAATATCTACAGCTAACAAACAGCTTTATGCCTAATCTCTCCAATGTTAGCTGGTATGATAATCACTCTGACAGTACAAACTAGCTGAATGTTTCTATCTCAGACTTATGTGATAAATGCAGTGTACGTACCAACAGATAGATTACAGTGATGTGTATTATGTCTTATTCTCACAGTCACATCTGTTAAAGTTTAGATTCGTTAGGAATTTAGACCAACTCCTTGAAGCTGTCTGATACTAAAATGTCACCTTATGACCTTACCAATACAGGGTTATAGACAAAGAGCCAGGAAAGAGCTGGTCCCTTAACTTCAGCAAAATTTTATAGTCTGAAGAATATTATGATTTATAGTATCACAAGGTGCAATGAAATCAAGCGTGTGTTCGTTTTTGCATGTTGGGACCAGTCTCCGGTCATCATCCAGTAAATGATGAAATTGGTCACGACAAAGGTCAGATTTAGGTGATGAAGCCTACATCCTAACGGAAAGATTTTTATGTGTATGATTCCTATACAGGTAGGAAATCAATACAATTAGTTCAGTCAGTTGGATTGGGGTGAAGGATTCCCATCACTCTACTGATGAAGTTATATTTAGTTATATGATGAAGTGTCTACATGGCCAGGAAGGTGCTTCACGGCTATCTTATTTCTAGTTGACATTGCTACTGTAATAAATAAGAATCATTTCAATCAACAAGCATCTTTAAAAAATGTTTATTTATTGTAGATAGAGCTTTGGTATAGAGCTTAATTTGAAGTTGATGGATTTACCTGGAACCCAAGCACCTTTCTTTATAGCTATGATGATTATCATCACTTCTATCCACTTTAATAAAAATCACACACACACTCTCCCTTCTATCACCCCCACCCAAAGACACAAACATACACAACTCAATACACGATATATTGATTTTACAAAAAAAAGTTTTTTTTGTTTTAAATTTAGTGAAAGTGTAATGTGACCGCGGTAGATCACTAGTCTAGGTCTGTAAAGGTGTGTTTCTTTCCTCGTGTCTCCACATGTAGATTTTACATTCAGACAAATTAGACTTATTTTTGAACAATATATTCTGCTCAAGTGAATCAAAAATAGGATTTTTTCACAATAATTGAGCTCATCGTGTTTGGAGAAAGAAGCATTCCGCGTATGATCCCAAGAACGTGATACCTACAGTGAAGTAGGTGGGAGCGTCATGACATGGAGCTGATTCTCTGCAAACGCTACTGGGACATTACACATCACTGAAGAAAACATGAATGGAACAATGCACCATATTAAAGGAGAATTTAATCTCCAGGAAACTCAATCTGGGGAGAATTAACAAGACAAGGACCCCAAACATGGCTTGCATGGACTAGCCAATCTCCTGATTTGAATCCCACTGAAACTTTGTGGAGGATTCTGAGATTGCGGGTCCATCAGACGGCCCTTCATAAGCGTTTTGCCAAGGGAAGCAGGACAAAATATAGCTACAATGCTGCAAAAAGATGATTACTTTCTACCAAAGATGTCTCGAAGCTGAAATTTTGCAACAAAGTAATGTTGGGAATTTGTACTGTCTGAATATTTCTTTACCTGTTCATCAAAAAAATTTTCTTTATAGTTATTAATACCTACTTTTTGTTCATATTTAAAGAACAAAGTCAATAGACATTATGTGTATTAATTTGAAGCGCATGTATGCACTGGATGTATATCAAACAACAAAATCAGTAGTGTCTGAATACTTATTTTCCCTCACTGTAAACTATTTTTTGAAACTTTACTGGGCACATCTTGCCAGACTGACATTTATCAGCCAATCTGCTGACAAAAACACATTCTCCATCACGCTTACGCACAAGCACATGTTATACACTGCAATTCCCATCAGCTGTGTGTGAATCAAGTCTCTGTGTCTCTCTACATGTCTTCTGAATATGAGCTCTGTTCTGCAAGTTACACTCATCTACATGTACATACCTTCAGCTCAATGTAATTAAGCGAGAGTTATAATGATATGCTGGAATGCCTGCACCCACACACACACACACACACACACACACACACACAGAGTGTTTTATGTCCATCAGCAGTGAATACTCTGTAATGTTATCATGCCTTGTGCATGTCATGAATTTGATTGTTTTGCCTGTAGAATGGAAGTGTTTGGGTGTGCAACACAATGTGAAGCCACTGTTCCTGACTTCTCACGCAAAGACACACCATCCCTTTTTATTTTCTTTAGTAGAAAAAAATCAGCATAGCCATGCTGAACATATTTCCAATAGTTGTAACAAATTTTTTGGATTGATAACAAAATAAAAAGCTGTGGTCATATATGTACATTTAGTAGATGCATAGATATATAAAAAAAAACTGGACCAGTCAATGATTTCTGTGAGTGTTAGATATATAACACACACAGAAATCGGGGGCAGTCATGGCCTAATGGCCTGAGAGTCGGACTTGTAACCTGAAGGTGAACTTGAAGGTCGTGGGTTCGAGTCTCGGGTCCGGCAGGGATTGTAGGTGGGGG
>CM074963.1:11958417-11983798 GCA_037577455.1 Pangasius macronema
CCACCTTCCTTCTCTCCATCATATCAGCTAGCTCTCTACCTTTCCCTGTCATAGTACCAACATTCAGAGTTCCTATTATCAGTCCTACACTCTTACCTTTCCTCTTCTCTCTCTGTCTACGCACTCTCCTCCCTCCTCTTCTTCTTCGACCAACAGTAGCCCAATTTCCACCGGCGCCCAGTAGGTCAATGGCGCCGATGGCAGTCAATGTTAACCTGGGCATCGACCGATCCGGTATGAAATTCAAAGTACTGACGAATTGTATGATTATATTTGGCAACGTTTTATGCTGGATGCCCTTCCTGATGCAATTCTCTCTATTCATCCGGGCTTGGGACCGGCACAGAAGTCACTGGACTGTGACCCCCATGACTAGATTTTGAAATGAAAAGTTGCATTTAACATGTCAGAGCAATAATGTTTCTAACCTTAATTGGCCCACTTTACCTGATATAAGCCTACACAAAGGTGTGAATTACGACAGAATGCATCCATGTCACATTATAATGAACAAGACAACAAAATTATTATTAATTTCTCATTATACCTGAACCCATGATAAAAGTTTTGGGTCATTCAGCTTATTGTTAATGTTCAAGAAAGTTTAGATAATCTGAAACATTTAGAAAGAAATGTTAAAAACGTTTAGAAAACATTTAGATATCTGGTAACAGTGCAAATATTTTAAACAGTTCCCCCTTTCCCCCAAAAAATACTTTTACATTGTAGAATTTTAGGCCTATACAGTATTTTAACCCTTATATTTAATGATGCTGGAGGCATGTTTCATGATAAATTCTCAAATAGCTTGTTACAAAATTCACTCATATGACTATATCTATTCAATTTATTAATGAATGAGAAAAATAGAATGCAGTACACTGAATTACAGGCTCTCAAAAGTTTATTGCTGTATTTAATACTGTATGTACATCTGGCACACACCAAATGGCCTATAATGTAGCCTACCATTTCTCTTGAATTGCCTCCTGTTGAATAGCTGCAAAATTATGTGATTTGTAATACATTACACCACTTCTTTGAAACCAATCGCACAGCTATCAGAACATTTAGCACCACATTAAATGATGGTGCAGCGTCTTTAGAATGGCAACTATTCTTGGACCTTGGGTCTTAAAAGGCTTTGTATTAGACATTCAGCCATGGCTGTCAAAGAGACCTTTGACAACATAATCTTCTCTGATGAATCAACAGTGGCTTTGGAGTGCTTTGCTTTGATGTGCTATAAGAAAAAAGGTCAGCCTGTCGTAAGACCAAAAGCTAAGCATCCTATTAAGCTTCAGGTTTGGGAAGCCATATCCCAATACAGCAACGTTGAATCATTTCATGCCAACAACTGTAATGTTATGCATCGCTGATTTATCCTCAGGAATTATGGACCATGAATTTTACCAAGAATACATCAGAAAATCTAATTTGGCACCATACATATGGAAACACTTCAAAGGACCTCATTGCTTCTTCCAAGGTAAAAAGTTAATGGACATCATAACACAATGATCCCAATGAGCAGTCCCTTTGTTTTTTTTTAATTATTGTTATTTAAATTATATTAGCGGAATCGATTATGTATTTTGTAACGTTTCTGTGTGATTACAGACAGTGACCAGAAACATGCAGCAGCCAGACAGTATATTACTGAGGAGGGGGTCAACTGGGTGAAAACACCAGCCAAGTATGTTTCTCATCTGTCTGTCTTTCTTGAGTAGCCTATTTAGGTGAACTCGTTTATGAAGTGTGAGCAAGTCAAATGAATCTAACTCTGCAGATCACCGAATCTCCACTCAATTGAGCTGCTTTGGCACGCACTGCAATACCAAGCCAATGAGTTCCATTGTGACTTTCTGGCCAGATCGCTTGACTAAAGCAGCCTGCAAAAGATACATTGACCACCTTCAGAAAGTTATGCCAGCTGTGGTTGAGCATAACGGAGGCTCATCTGGAATGTAGCAAATTTATTGTACTGTTGCCATTAATTCGTGAATAAACTGCTTGACCACAATAGCCTACTATCTCTCATTTCTATAAGTACAACAAAGAATAGGAAAACCTAATGCTTGTTATTCAGTTATGTGCCAACATCAGTTAGTCAACTCAAGCTTTACATTAAATAGGTACATGATGCTTACAATCATTAAACAACAGAAAACACACCAAGTTATTACTGTATTTTATTGGGATCATTGACGGTAAAAAAAATCTGAAAGGGCAAAATAATTTTTAATAAGATGGTTGATGGTTCAATTCCCACCTCTGCCCTGTTTGCGCAGAGTTTCCATGTCCTCCCTGTGTGTCAGTGGTTTCCTCTGGGTACTCCAGTTTCCTCCCCAGTCCAAAGACATGAGTTGCAGGTTGATTGGCCTTTCCAAATTGTCCGTAGTGTGTGAATGGGTATGTGTGTGAGATTGTGCCCTGCAATGGGTTGGCACTCCGTCCAAGGTTTCCCCCACCTTGTGCCCCGAGTCCCTTGGGATAGGCTCCAGGCTACCCCATGACCCTGTGTAGGATAAGCAGTACAGATAATGGAATGGATGGAACTGTTTCATTCTGTTTGTGTGATTTCTGAACTGAATAGAACTGATCAGAGCCACAGCATGTGTCTGTATTTACACCTTTTTTCCACCAAAGTGGTGTTGGTTCGACATTGACATTGACATTGTCGCCCACTCTTGAAAAGCACCAGACCCCACTGGATTAGAAGTATACTGTTGACACTCACACCACGGTCAAAAGTGTGAAATGTTTGCAGTGCGGAGACAAGAAATGTGAAAGGGCAATTGGCTATAAAGAGAATAGACTAAATGGGAGCTTAGAGGATGAGTTTAATTAAATTTAATTAAAATTTAATTAAGTTTTCTCTAAAAAAATTAAATGACAGGGTCTTCTAAATGTTTATAAAATAAAAATAATAACAAAATGTATTTTAAAAAAATCATAAATTTTGTAATGTTAGGAATTTCTTTCCCTCAAAAATTTGCAAAATGAGAACCATATTTTACAGTATATTAACTTTAACTTCAGTGGAACATTCATTGCTTGTTCAGCACTTACAGCGGGAATTTTCTGACATTGTTTAGGTACAGCAACCTCGTTAACTCAAACTGTCACATTCAGAATGGGCTTTGATATGTTCAGCTCCTGCCTATGGCAATTATATGAGTATAGCTACACTTAGCGGTTTCCGGTAGTAAATGAAAAATCATGGCAGCAACTGTGGTGACAGTAAGGCCATTCTGGATGAGTAACTACTGTAGGTCTCTTGGCAGCCTCCCTGGTAAGATTTTGTCTTGTCCTTTTTAAATTTTGGAGGGACATCCTGTTCTTGCTAATGGTACCCCATTTTCCCCACATGTTGATAATGACCTTCACAGTGTTCCACAGTACATCTAATGTTTTGGAAATTATTTTATCCCCCTCTTCTGATCGATATCTTTCAACAAGTGAGATACTGTACAGGCTTTGTAAGCTCTTTGCAGACCATGATTTCAACAGTCAGATGAAACAAAGAAGATGTCAAGAAAATCCTACAGGAACAGCTGAACTTTATTTGGGGTTAATCTGAATAATTTCATTGATGGCATTAATGGCATGATTATTACTTTTGAGATTGAATGTGATTGGTTCATTCTGAACACAGCCATATCCCCCATTATAAAAGGGTATGCTAGGGAGGATGGAAGAAGCATGCTGTCAGCAATTTGCCGAGCATGGACCTCAAAACATCAGGATCCGATCCAATCCACTGATCACATGACCAACTGGAATTATGCAACAGACAGGGGCATGGACTTTGACCAGAGTTTACCTCTTTGCACCCAAATCAACAGCTTTTATGGAGTACCTCAGTTAACAGAAATGCATTGAATTCATATTACATGTACACTGAATATCTGAATAAAAGGCTACTCAAGACAAACACTTCAGTTTAAATGATATGTATATGAAGTATTTTGCAAAGAAATACTGATGTTTGCAAGGTTTGATCTATCTTTAACCTTTGGATTTACTTCTTAGTAAGTCTTAGTTTATTATTGGTAGTTAGTTTTGTCCCTGGTGGTCCAGTGATTAAGGCTCCCGGGCTCTCACCATCGTAGACTGGGTTCAATTCCAAACCAACCCAGCTACTGGGAGTGTAGTCTCAGTGAAAGTCCCAAGCCCGGATAAAATGGGAGGGGTGTGACAAGAGGGGCATCTGGCATAAAACTTTTGCAAAATCAAACATGCAGACCAGTGATCCACTGTGGTGACCCCTAAGGGGTGCAGCTAAAACAACAACAACATTATTGGTAGCTAGTTTTGATAGCTATCATCCAAGATAAAAAGTTGGCAGTAGATGAACAAGTATAAATATTGAACCCAAATGTTAATTTTACATGTTAAATGTAAATCTAAATGTTAAATGTAGAACTTAAATGTTTCAATCATATGATAATTGCCCCTGCCCTCTCAGAGTGTGCATCATTGGGAAAACACAGAGCTGATAGGGTTTCCAGTTTTGCACCATACGTAGGATGTAAAAAGCAAATTTTTGGAGTTACCAGCTGTAGTTTGAACCCAAACAAAAAACCACCACCTCCAGCAGACTTGGCCTTTACACTAGTAGCCCTGTTCTAAAACTAGCACAGTGTTGATGTAAAATCGCCAATCCTATCAGCGCCATGTTTTTCCAGTGAAGAACACTCTGACAGGACAGGAACAAATAGCATGAAACATTCAAGTTCTACATTTAAGATTTATATTTAATATTTATGTTTAGCATTTAAATTTATTTTTAACATTTATATTTAATATATTTATATTTATAATGAACAGTTTTAAGTTTCAGTGTCAATTTTAAATATAAATCTTAAATACAAATCTTTTAAATGTAGAACTTAAATGTTTTGACTAAATGTTAATGTTAAATGTAAATATGTTAAACCCTAAACATACTGCGAAAGCAACTCAAGACATTTTCAAGGCAAAGAAATGGAATATTCTTCAATTGCCAAGTCATTCACCTGATCTCAACCCAAAAGAGCATGCTTTTCACTTACTGAAGACAAGACTGAAGGCAGAAAGACCCACAAACAAGCANTGCAAAGAATTTTCATCCAAGTATTAAAATTATGGTTATATTTACAATTGTCACTTTGTCCAAATACCTTTGAGCCCATGAAAATGGAAGTATTTTGCAGAAAATGGCTGTAATTCCCAAGTGGTAAATGCCATATTTTTGTAGAACCTCTTAAAATAAAGCTGAAAGTCTACACTTTGACAAATATACACTCCTGAACAAAATCTTAAGACCAGGGAAAATATTACAAGTATTCACACTTCACACTGGTGGATCATAACNCTTCGATCACATCTTGATTGTTTTATTTCAAATCCATTGTGGTGGTGTATAAAGACAAAATCACAAAAACTCTGTCACTGTCCAAATACTTCTGGACCTAACTGCAAAAATCCTTCACATGGTCACAGATTGACATTTTGAGCTTTCTATACTTCTGAACACAGCAGGTTTTCTGAACACAGTAGGTCTCTCTTTTGCATATATCTCAACCAGAAGCAATGCTCTAGCATTTAAAGACTTCCTTGCCTTATCAAATCGTGAGAAAAGCAGACTTCCCAGACCCAGACTATTTTTACCACGCAGTTTGTGAAACTGGCTCTTTACACATCATCTTTGCAGACACTAAAGGGCAAGGTTAAAAAATGGCCTAAATAAAAACATTTCCACAGCATTTTGGTAAAACACATGTATGTTTTTATAAGGTACGAAACGAAACGTACGAAATATTGCTGGTGGAAAAAAACATTTTTTTTTGTTTTTGACTTCTGACAGCTTTTTTCCAGCCTCACATATTTTGCTATTTTATATACAAATGGGCCACATGTGTGAGACGGGCAGTTTGCACAATGCTAAACTGGTATCTATAAGCAAACAATGAGCTTTATTACCAATAATTACAGTATATGAGAAAGAATGAGTTGCATTCTAAGTAAAATCATTGAAAATACTTATCCACTCTGGTGTTTTCTGTGTGTCTTGGCTCCTGAAGTTCAGTCATAACCAAAATCAATCCCAACCTTTTTTTAACCTCTATAATGTCTGACTCTGGCACCTTATACGCAAACACACATTCGGTGACCTCAGCGAGGATAACCTGAGATGCCTTAATGTGAGTGTTTGAAGATCTGCCGCCAGATGAGTCACACTTCAGTGAGAGCCTTGTAAAAGTTGCTAGCAACATGACGATGGAGGTTATCACAGAGTGGGCTCCATTAGTGGAAAAAAATTGTATAAGATAATCTTCATTCAATCGTTATTTGTAGTAACTGATTGAACAGATATTATGTTCTAAACTGATACAAATAGAGATATGAATTGGAAGTGCATTATTTGGTTCACAGGGGATCTGGTGAGGTTACTTATCCTGCTCCAAATCCCCAGTGTTATGTGTTATGAATGATCTGTGATGTTGTGGGGCTGTTTTTCTTCCAACAGAACAGAGAACCTTGTGAGTAAAAATTCAATCTGATTTATAATAGCGCTTTTAACAATGGACATTGTCACAAAGCAGCTTTACAGAAATCCGATTTAGATCCCTAATGAGCAAACCAGAGGTGACAGTGGCAAGGAAAAACTCCCTGGCGAATCGCATGATATGTATGACTATTAATAAATAAAGTCTTTTCTGTTTCTACCTGGTTAAAGTGATGAAGGATATCACAGTATAATTCCTTCCTTTTTGTCATAAACTAGTGATGTCTATCAATATGACAGCCTGCCTTAAACTGACCTCTACAACGTTCTTGATACTTTATTAATTTTATTATAATTATTATAAATCTTTTATATTTAAAGGCCTTTAAGTGTATCTTTTTTGCAGTCCATATAAAGTGTAATATCTTTTCTCTGTCCAAAGCTTGACACAGTGTATTTAATGTGAACACAGCCCTGGGTTTGGTATAAACTTGTGCCAATGTTCACCAAGTCCATTTCGGGCTGTATAATATGGCTTTGCTGGAATGATCTCTGTGTTTATGGGGGAGTCTGAGAGCTCAGCTGTCAGCTGGGCCTGGAAAGCTCTGCCACAATCTGCTCAGCTGCTAACAGCAATGAGTGAGTGAGAACACGGGTTAAATATAGACACAGTTCTGGTCCATACACTCCATACACTGCTTTAATTTCACTCTGTGGAACAAAAAGGAGGAGTGGGAGTCTACCAAAGGTCTGCTTGGCTCTCTCTGACCTTGCTTACTTGGAGCTTGGAGCTTGAATTTTTAAGTGCTGGTGGTGATAGAGAAGATCTGACCACCTCCTTTTTCTGATTGGTCACTCTCTCTCTCTTTCTCTCTCTCTCCCTCTCTCGCTCACTCTCTCTCTCTCTCTTGCCACACTCTCCTTTCCCTCTCTTCTCCTTCTAAGCATGTCAGAGTGTCTCTGCTGGCTCGCAGAGTTCGAGAGAGGACAAAACACAGACAGGGAGTTAGAGGCAGGAAAGAAAATTGGAAAGTGTTCTCTTTCTCATGGTGTCTCCTTCTGGGCTGTTCAACTGAAGCAGAAGTCAGAAGAAGGACTGGGATTTTTTTTAGGATTTTGCTTTCTGTAAGCACTTATACTTTGGGACCATTGTTGAAAGGTAGGGCACTGCTCTTGTTTCTCATGTGTGCTTGTTTTGTCTAATATCCAACAGTGCTATAAGGAACTGTCATGTGTGTTTATAAAACTGAACAAGAACCTCATGGAGAAAATGATTACTGAACATTTCCCATTTTGCAATAGCAACTTTCCCACATCCAACAGAATACACATGTCCTTGATTTGTGTGCACATATTTAGCCTTTCAATCCTTTTCCTTTCCCTAGTTCATTATTGATTTATGTCTATGGGAATGATAATCACCAAAATTATAACGTGTGTGCATTGACTCATTGCTGTACAACTTATGCGAGTTACTCTCAGAGTCCCACATTCGAGGGAAAGCTATCACTCAAAAATCTCTGGCTGCAATTTTGAGTTTCAGCGAAATCTCTGTTCAGGAAATGCTTCCATACATTGCTTTAACGGATTACATCTGAGAGTGGTGGAGAGCTCAGCATCGCACCCTAGAGAATTAGGTGAGAGGTTTGAGCTTTGACAAGGAAATGATACAGCACCGGTGTCATAAGTCAGACTCAGACACTGTGCCTCTACAATGTGAGAGATTTTTTAAACATTTCAGCTTGTAAAGCTTAGGATCCAATCACATTAATATCCAGAAAGAGACACAATTAGTGTATATCTTAAGGGGATAGTTTAGTGAAAAATCTATTTTACACAATGTTTCCCTTATCCCAAATGTAACCCATCAGCCATAGACATGTTTAGGGTCTGATATTTGTTTCTTTAGCTTTGCACTGGAGATCAAGCTAATATAGCTAACAAGCAATGGGCATTGGTCTCACCCAAATAACTTTCTGTAAATATCTGCCTCAAACCATAACCGGTTCTTCGGCAACATTGCACAAATATTGTATGATTTAGTGTAATCTTTAAAAATAATGATAATTTTTTTAAAAAGGGTCAGTATTTAGTAAAACACCAGTGTTATGGGGGCAGCCATCTTGGACAATCACTTTTTCAAGTTGTACTGGTGCTAATATAGTTGAATGCAAATTTATAAATACAGACACTCTTTGATGTTTATGATCTTTATGATTTAGCTTAAAGCAAATTTATTTAGAGTAATATTTGAGTGCCTATTTACAGAAAAGATTTCGGTGAGATTGCCGTAAATACATTAGTCGCATTGATCCAGTGTAACAATAAAGCAGCAAGTCTTGACTTGGCTGACTGGCCACATTTGGTTTAAATTGTGCAAAGTTGATTTTATGCTGAACTTTTCCTTTAATCCTTAGTTTCTTAATGAGTTGATGGTAGATGATGTCTGGTCTTCGATTCTGTATTGGAAAATTCCATGCTAAGGCCACTTTAGTGAAACAGCACAACATGACTTGTGTGGTATTAAATAACGACATTCCATCATGTTAAGCTTCAGTATTCATAGAACTTCACACAGGTCACAGAAATGTGATTTGAGCTGGTGTGTTTTTCACTTGGCTGACAGCAAGCTATATGTCCAGGATTTACAATAACAACTAGCTCCCTGGTGGACCTTGAAATCCTCATATTTCTTCTATAAATATAAATATACTGGACAACATAGGGTTCTCAAATTTCTATGCAATCCCCTCAATATTTCTTGTTGGCAAGTTTTACTTTGCGTCTCTTTTATGAAACAACTATTTCATTTGGGGTGGAAGATACATAATAACTTTTCTACTTCATTTTGGTCTGCTTTTCCTGGCATCTGTTCATAGACTAAATGAAATAATCAAATAATCACATCTTAACAGACAATATGGCGTCCTTCCTTATGATACCACAGTGGCATGTTGCTTGGTGTCTTTTTTTCCCAGAGGTATCTTAATTGCCTTTCCCTCAGGAATGGCTAACACCATGTTTTCTCTTAAACGGTAGCCAGAGCTGGCGTCACAGCTTTGAGCTAAGTGATAAGCGGCTCTGCCCATGAGATCAGCAGCCTAATTCGGCTCAGCCATGTCACTGAGGGAGAGAAACAACAGCAAAGAAACTGACGCATAGCAACATAACAGGCAGTACAGCGTTATATTGGTTTAGGGTTTTCCCTACATGAATCCTATAACGTATTGCAGTAGAAAGCTACAGAACACTCATGTGTACAAATAGTCTGCCGGATTAGAAACTCAGTCATCATGTGGTAGTTTATTAAATTATTAAAACAATGGGGTTGAAAGCTAAAAGCATTATTTCATCTCTCACTTTATCTAGTTTTGGTTACATTTTAGACAGTATTTCTTCTCAGCATAATCTAATTTTAGTCTATAATCTATATTTGAAATATAGCCTACAGATAGTAATAGATGTGTGTAGCAACTGAAGCATATACGGTATATAAAGATTTTGGTTGACAGACTTTCATAACTTGAATCGTGTATCCTTGAATCATGAGTGAAAAACTAAAGGTGTAAGCGTTAGACACAACTGCATTTGTGGAAGAAATCATCTGAGTAAATTAGATTAAATGCTTTTATTAAGTTATTATATTTAAGCTGGAATGAATCTGTTGAGAAGGGCTAAAAACACAGTCAATAGTATGTGTTTAGACATCTCAAGGCCTGCAGCCTTCTTTCAGTGGGTGTTTCTTAAAACTCCAGCCATGAAACACAGAATTTTCTTTATATCCTGGTCATCATAACACAACCACACACACAGGAGCTAATCATTTATCACATACATACATAAAAACAGATGCAGATACCAAAAAAATCTGATGTTACGATAACCTCTTTTTCACAACTTGCCCTTCCAAACATTCCTAAACATTTCAGAAAGGCATCATGGGAATGCTGTGATATCTATTTGATTTAAACCTCTTTCAGATGCTTCTACAATTCGTAAGATATTTGGAGAGATTCACTGTGCATGTAACCCTTGAGAGCCTTGAGCGCTGGAAGATAATTCTGAAAGCCGTCATAAGTGGTGGAGACACTGGACATAGTCAGCATTTGTTCTCTCTCTCTCTCTCTTTCTCTCTCCTCCCCTCGCTCTTTCTCTGCTCTCTCTGCATTTACTTTATGAGGGAAGTGATCTCATTTCCATCCCAGCAGAAAGGCATTTGAGACCAGGCTGCTTGAGGAGTACATCTGGCCAGTGATGTCACTCCTCTGGACACGGATGGCTCTGTCTGTGGAGATAAACCTCCAAACTTATCACTCGCGTTCTCTCATTGATCACACTCACTCAGACCCAAAACTCCTTCTCCTCCCTTTTACATTTCACTTATTCCAGACCATTAAAAATGAAACATGACCCCAAGTGTTATACAACTATACATGTTTCTCGCTTGGTCTGTAATGAAGTACAGTAACTCTGGAGCCTTTCCCCAACTCAGGCCTGCATTTATGACCTCTATTTTTATACTCACTCTGGAGTTATGGCCCTTCATCCACTGTAGGTGACCTGTAATAGGGTCACGTTCATGTGGAGGACGGCTCAAATAGACTTTGGCAGAAAGTCCCTCTCTATTTATGCTAACTTTCAGATTTTTTTTTAACTCCTTACCCATTAGATCCACCACAGATGCTTCAAGGCTTCATGTTAGAAATTTATTGTGTAAAAAAATTGATGACCTGATGTCCAGTGATGTGTGTATATAAAATTGGACACCTGTAGATACAGTTTAACAGAAACTTTTGGGTGAGTTAAGTGGCTCTAGATTTGCTAGTAATGGTCTAATCCATTAATATTAAAGGAATACTCTTTCAAGTGTTTTTCAACCCAAACTCCATCTACATTATCTGTACCATGTGTATTAACACAGACAATCATTTTGACCCACTTCCCTGTACTGAGAAAACAATGACAACCTGTTTACTTCAAACCTGAGGCCTATGGACAGATGCTGAATTTCCCAAATAGACGCTTTCATAAATTCATCAATCAAAGTTATATCTAAATTAAGTTAGAAATCTGTATAATTTACCCTTTCCGAGATGAAGAAAAACTTTTTAGAGGAAAGAATTTGTGGTTATGCGTCACCACTGTATTTGTGTGGATCTGGTTGCACATGGATACCACAAAACCTAAAGAGCAAGGAACCGTAATTACTTTTTACTGTATTGGATAAAACTTCATAAGAACAGCTTTGGTAAGACTTCCTCTCAAGTCCGTCTCATCCTCAGACATTTACTGTTATAGTGTAACTGTTAGTTTCAAATTCATGTTTAAAAAAAAAAAAAAAAAAACTTACTAATGAACAACTGCCCTTAAACTTCCATTTCTGGTAATCACACAAACGCTACAGATGCAGTAGATCGGGGAAAAAAGCTGGAGAATTCCTTTAACATTCCAGACAGGCAAACATCAAACCATATGTCATATGACATCCAAGGATGTCTCTCATGTCACGCTGATCCTAAAGATAAATGCTAAGTGACAAAAGCACAGAGCAGATGGCTGGGAAGTAATTAGAGTAAAGCTAGATTTATGATCTAGACCATGTAACTTGGACTCACCCATGATGTTTTAGGCTCAGAGTGCCAGCTGTTAGGTGCTGTGTATTAATAGTGGTCCAAACTGGAAAGCATCACACACGCAGTGTGAAGTGCAAAACCTGTTGATGAAATCAAATGAAATCTGAGGAATCAGTCTAGGAAGCTAGTGGATTATAGTTAACAGAATCTAAAAGTATTACAGAAATAAATTCTGCTTCTGAAACTGTATCTTTTTAATAACCAGGATGATTCCTATTATATTCGTTTAGGTCATTATGTTTCACAGATTATACCAGAGTGCTGTTCTCCATTCTGATTGGTCAGATGTTGTCGCTTAGTTTTCTATACCAGCAGCTCTGGCAATAGTTCTGGCTGCAAATCACAGGTTTGTCTTAATTCGTCAGTGTGATTGTTGGAATTTTCTGTGAGGAAAACTGAGTGTTTATTTATCATTTTTGAAGGGAGTCTCCAGTGCCAGCACTTTGAAACACTCAGAGGTAAAGCTGTAATTTTGAGTTTTCTGACACAGGAAAATCTTAAGGATGGAGGGCTTTGTGGTGTCTTGGCAACCGCACAAGCTTTTTTTTGTCTTATTAACTTCAAGAGAGAGAAAAAGAAGACAGTGGTGAGGGAATGGCAATAATGTAAATGATAAAAGCCAGTAACGTGTCTCACCAAATTAAACGTAACTATAAATGGATAAAACCACATGTTCTTTAATAATTTATATACTTACAGTTAAAATAGCACTGGCAAATTGTTGCAGTATAATATGAATAAAGCATGATGTTATTGGAAAATAATCAGCTCCAGGGCGGTAAAGGCCCTTGGCTTCACATGATGCTGCATCATTGATTCTTTTCCTGTAATTGCATGCCCCTTTGTGTTTATCCATTACACAAGATTTCATAAATGTATTCTATTATGTTATATTATATAACAGCAGATAAAAAACTATTCCCTATAACATGTCCTAAGTTTAGGATAACCACAACGATGTCTTAGCATGTTTTAAGATGATTTTCTGTGCTCAGCTCTTACACTCAGCTTGTTAATCAATTATTCATTTTAAAACTAATAGGAACGCTGTGTAGTTATAGTATTTCTGGACCCACCAATGGCTCCTGGGTTAAAAACAGAATGCTGCCTTTGATGAGCGGCGGAAAACTTGCTGTTAGGTATGTCATATGTTTATATTGCACGGTGATGACTATAGACACTCTGAAAGGCCAATGGAGGAACCAAACAATGTGTTTAGTTTCAACAACAATGCAACCACTGGCTCTCCCATGGGCCATGATCCTGCAATTACCTGACCAGTTGTGACTAGAGAGACCTGTGAAATGCTCTTATCTGGCATTTGCGACACTTTTCCCACAGTTCTCACCAATTCTCTGTCCATAAATCTGTGATAATGTTCAGTGTTCAACTTTTTCTACTGAACTTGATCAGCTTTGATCTTAAACACTTTTTGTTTTGTTTTCCATTTAATTTTTACAACTGTAGCTGTCTAGTTATAACTTAATAATACGTTAATCTAGCACGTATTATTTCACAGCTAAC
This sequence comes from Pangasius macronema, assembly GCA_037577455.1. NCBI lineage: Eukaryota > Metazoa > Chordata > Actinopteri > Siluriformes > Pangasiidae > Pangasius > Pangasius macronema. The sequence goes on from CM074963.1 coordinate 11,972,068, forward strand.
TGCTCTGTGTGTATTCGTAGGTTCTTTGTAAGAGACATAACAGTTGATTCATGAGTTTGACTGTGCAGATTATGTTCTCCTAACTCAACATAAGATGTTATAAGATACATTTCTAAATTAGGAAAGTTTGAATTTGCCATTATAATATGAATTTGTAAGAAAATCAAAAAGAGCCCTTGAAATTCTCAAAGTGTTTTAGGGATTTTGTTAAGACACTATAGTGTGGGCTTCCATCTTTTTGAGGAATACTTTGGAGATACACAGTAGGTGTGTTAGATATTTAGCAGCCCCAGTAGTGCTGCTTTTTCAGGGCAGAAGAGAAGCTCCACACCACAGTGACCCTCCTGACCTTGTGGTGACCTATTGGTCTTAGTAACATAGATCTGTTCAGGACTGCAAATAGCCGTAGCAAATCAGGCATTCAAAAAAAAACAAACATCAATCCACTAAAACTAAACCCATATAGAGGTTTCTACAGTTTAGCATGTGCCCATATGTTTTTATATAAACCAAGTGTCACTATGTAAACAGAATAAAGCAACAGAAACTTGAGGACATGTGAAGCTAAAAGGAGATATGACCTCGCAGTTCTCCCTAATGCTAACGTCGAACTGATGAGCCTTATGGTAATTCGAAAGCTTTTCCCCAAAGGAAGAGTATGGGTCTGTTCATGCTACTATCCCCTTATTTAGTCACATTTCTGCTGATCTGAATTCTATTCTCAGAAATTTTCTTACAGGATCAGAAAATGATGATGGTGGGGGTTGGAAAGGCTCCAGCACCTGTCACAACCTTGTTTTATTGCAGCTAACTAGACACACTCCCGGCTCAGTTTAAGGGGGTGGAAATGGCAAGAATGTGTTAGTGTCTTTCTTCATTACTTGTCTGGGAGTGCTCTTCCGTTGTGTCTTTCACACGAGATAAGGAAAAGAAACCATAACGTGATGTGATCTGATCATTTGGAAAGGGGGAATGGGGTGTGTTAGCATGGAATGGAAGCAGTCATGAAGAGAATATTAGCACTGATCTGACTTGCCGCTAGCTGAAAGAGGGCGGCAGGTGGATATTAGCACCCAGGAGAAGCCAAAATACTGTGGCCTCGAGTCCGTTTATGTCCCACAGCAATTGCGTTAGCAATGCCTGGCTGGCAAGAGCCGGTCTTTGTGTTCCCAGTTTAGCCTGACTTCCATCCCAATGAGGATTATATATGTCAGCACACCCAAGCAGAATCCATGGCTATATTTAAATGTTGTCTACTTGTGGTTCTGAACACCCCAATACCCCAATAATTTAGGGAATTCATTAACACAAGAGGAGCAAACATGCTACAGTGCTAAGTATGCTAAGATCTCGACCTCTGGCCGCGTAACATTGCTCACAATTGGCGGCTGGACTTAAACCGATGCTTTGGCAAGTGTTGTCATGCAGATAAGAGATCAAGTAATACTGTTTGGTGTTTCCCAAGAGTACACGAGGGAAAGACTGCATAAATATCAACTTCAAGCAGCTGTAGATGACAAACACCCTTGGTTCCCTCTCAATCCTAGTCCTTGGCTTTCATTTTAGAAATGTAAAAATGACCATTATTTTCAATGATCATTTTACACTTCAGAACTTTATTTCTCTTTAATATGTTCTTTTTCAATGTGTCCAACTTTACAAGACAGCAGAGAAGTTGGCTGGTAGCATATAATATTTATGCATGTTATTTTTGTGCAAAATGAATAGCCTTCAATTTAAAAAAAATGCTGATCTTAAGGTTCCATCGATTGCCAGAATCTTTTCAAAACACACCAATAACATACCATTAATGTTCATTAAATGTTCTATAGAAAATGGGATTAATTTGGACAACCATCAAACACAAGTCTCTAGGTATTCATTTACAGAAAATGATGCATCTGGACTATTATTGTTTACATGTTTTAGGTCACGGTCTGTTGACATTGTTGACCGTGAATATTACAAATTTCCTGCTATTGACTTGTTTTAAAATTACATTATAAGAGCTTGTGTTTGTGTGAGTTTGAGGATTTATATCTGTGAAACTCTGTTTAATTACCTCCTTTAATGTCTTTAACTTTTGACCAGTTTTTAAAACTATATCACTTGCTATTATTGGTTATTTTCAGGGATTACTTTTACAGTACTATTTTTTTCGGTCATTTCTGTGTAGAGTTCTCAAGACTGATATTATGGAAATGTAATTAAAACTAGTTTTCTGGCTCCCGAGTGGCGCAACAGAGATGCGTTCATGCTATTGTTCAGCAATCACGAGTCCAAGTCCAAGCTGTTTCAGTCTAAAAGCTCTGGCCGTGCTCTCTTGTGGGAGAGATGTCATACTCTCTTTCCCCTATCAATCACAGCAAAATGCAAAAAAGCTCAAAAACTAGTTTCTCTGCTTCTACAACTGAGTATCTGCATTATTAGTATTATAACAATATTATTAATAACAAATATCTGCATTATATTGGACTTCTTTATCTGAAAATAAGACACACAATATAATAAATCCATTAAACCCACTTATATATGTTTCTTTAATTATCAAATTTTGAACAGTAGTTAACAACTGGCTCGACTGAAGGAATTCAGTTTAAATTTTGAAATGTCATTACATCTTTATCCAGATCCTGATCAGGGTCACAGTGGATCCGCAGTCTATCCGAGGAAAACTGGGCATGAGGTGGGAATACACCCTGGATCACAAATGAGGGATCATGTTGGTGCCAAAATGTTCATATCAGTCGAGTCTTAATTTAGAAGTTACATTATCGCTAATGGAGTGAATCAAAGGTGCTAAATATTATCCACTGTAATCAGACTGCCATAAATACAAGCATATAATTTTAGACAGTGAAGCTCGGGCTGTCATATGAGTTCAGAAGCATAAATTAGCACTGATCTAAATTACAGTTATATAATGTTGAATTTGCAACATTAATTTGGTATTCAGATCTTAATCCTTCTTTTGGTCTTCTGAACAATGTTATTTAATATAACTTTAATAGGAGTATTATGGAATAGAGTAAAAAAAAACTTTACTGTCACAATGCACTTGAAGTAGATTTGAATCTCCTATGAAACTTATATACATAATAATAAGAAATATTTAAGAAATAGTGTTCCAAATAGTGTACTGAGTGCAAAGTTGCTATGTAAAAAGGTAATAAATGCAATAATAATAGTAGCATATTGCATAATATATGAGTTTGTGCAATTATCCAGCCCACACAGGCGGTCTACTGAAATGCTGTTGTTTAAGTCAACATAACAAGTCATTGCTGTTTTGAATTGTTGCTTGTATAAACTTATGTGATACTCTTTGTGTAAACTGCACATTGATGTATTACACCCTGAGCTGAGGATGCCAGACTTCTTTACAAACCAAATTGCGGTTCGAAATGAAGACAGCACCCACAGGAGTGCTTGGCTGTTCCCCTATAATGACTATTAATAACCCAAACACTAAACGAGTTGTTACAGATCCACTGAGTCACACGCTGGTTTCATCAGCATCCCACAAACGTGTGAGGCCCTGAACTTACTGCACTCAAGCTTTTGTGTGAACTACGTTTACCAGAAACGGTCATAAAACAGCTCGCCAAAACGCCTCCTCCTCCTCCACTTGAGGCAGTGTGTAAGTCCATCGTCACGTAAGCAAAGATTTGGACATGTCGACACGACAGTGCTGTCATACTTGGAATTGTCTTTTCATCAATGTAATAATAAATAATCATTTTCCTAGCGGTGTACCTCGTTAATGGGTTTAGCGAATGAACATGTTATTTTGATTGCAGGCCTTCCTATTAATGTGTCCGTGTTGCTCAGCATTTTCAGCATCCTCTAATGTACAGAAAAGAACTGCAGAACCAGAAACACTCTCAAGATCCAAACAAGGCAGGGATCCGACCTCATGGAAATCATGAGTGTGTCTAAGTTTGATAATGGAAACAATGGGCTCACGCTTTAACATGCGAGCTCCACGTCACGCGCGCGCAGCCTGATCAGGCCGCTTAACACTGAAGTGCCAGAAGATGTGTTTGAAATTCATGATTAGATTAGTCACCAGCCTACTCTTGTCTAATTTACCCTAATTAAAGGTACTGTTTGTAATTTTTAAAAGTGTTTCAAAGACACCTTTAAAAAACTGTGGTTTGTAATAAAGGCATGCAGTGAACCTAATCACTAATTACTTCATTTCTGGCTTCTGTTCCCATTTTTCTGAAATCTGCTTTGCCTCCAACGGCTCTCGGGGCAAATGTAGTTTCAACAGAGGGGTTTAGTCAGATGACAGAAGGCAGTGGTTTATTATTTGCCTTGGAGGCAATAAATAGCTATTAACTCCAGTACGAACTGGAGATACTCTTACTACCCAGAAGTTGGTTATTTTCCTTTACTAGCACATCCTGAAGTGTTTTACTCTTCTCACACCACAGCAATTTACCAGCACTAACAACTAAAGAATGATATTGCACATTTGAACCATTTCTAGGTACATTTAATGTCGTGGAACGTCTGCGAAACAAGTTCCTGTTATAACTTACGTTACAGCAGCTATAAACAGTCATTCCCGCATCAGAATCTCTTTTATTCTCTCTCTTGAAGTTAGTACGATGCAGCAATAAAAATACACAGCTTGTCCTGTTACCATGGAACTGCAAAGTCCTCCGGCATTACCTCCGACTCTTACAAAGCACTGGCACTGAAGATTCCTTCTAAAAAATAAATAAACTGGTGCCAAATAAACATCTCACAAAAACTTACTCCATATCAACAATTACGCACGCTTTAAAAATACATGCTGTTATAGAAAATTAAATATATATTAAATGCAACCATTTCTTATTATTTATTACTAGTTTTTAATGTTTTTTTTTTCAGAACCAAATAAGTGCTGGGCAAGTCCTGATATTTCTGATATTACACACGTAAGCTTGCTTATGCTGCAGCTATTTACCAGGATTTTCCAAAGCAGGCTTTGTGTAAGTTTTGCTTCCCTTATAATCGAATGATATGAATAGCACACTTTTTCAATATTTCTATTTAGCTATAAAAGTGTTTCTATGCTTACACGGGCATTATCTCAATTGGTTCTTGAAGGTTTTAATTAAAATGTTTTTCATGCACTGTAGCTAATAAGCCATTCCTTTCTGCATAAATACAATGAATAAATTATTTACAGAATTTAAATATTTTTTGTTTGACTGTCTGTAAAAACTGAGACTGATTTTTTTTTACTGTAATTTTAAAGGTGGTCAATTTTAGGTGTCCAGATATAAGAAAAACAGCCTTTTTCTTGACCAATAGTATAAGAGCTGTTATCTCAACCTTGTCACATCTTTCCATTATTTTACAGAATGTAAAGTCACATGAAATTCACATATGAATAATCCCATTTCATGTTTCACACATTTTCTTTAGCATGTTAATTATTTTTTACATGTAGTCCTTTTTTTATACCCCATAAGATTAATTTATATTTCACATGTTAATTTTTTTCACATGGTAAATTTCATTTTCCAGACGTGAGTTAATTCTTTTCCCCGTGACCATATTGTTCACGTGATGTCATGTGTTTACTCTGAGGCCACGTGCAATTTCAGGCCATAACATTTTGCACGGCATTTCTGAGCACATTTGAAATGTACGTGATGTAAGGACTCCGTCTTGTGTTTGATCATTCAGTTTGTTATATCTGCAAAAAAAGAAAAAGAAAAACAAAACAAAAGCAACTTTTCTTATCTGGAAATCATTAAAAAGTTATCTGCAGAGATCGGACTGAAAAAAAAATAATGTATTGCGTCTCTGGAATTTTTCAAGCATCTTGTTTTAATTGGGAATTAAAATGAATGCTGTTACTGTTGAGGCCCAGCTGGTGTAGAAATCACTCCCTGTCCCACGGAATACTGTTCAGGGTCCCTGTGTGAACATGAGCTCAACACCTCATCACCTCATCACATCCAGCCGAGAGACAGAGTGCGTGGGAGCACGTCTCACTCGGAGCTTGGAGGCTATGAGATCAGGGTCAGGGGTCATGTGTGACATCATTGTTGAGGCGCGGTGAATATGCTGTTGATCAAAAATCCTGACGTCATGCCTGATCTTATTGGGGATTACATAAAGCTCCATTTCACACTGGGAGACGTTTTGTCTCTCTCACTTCTTGGAGGGAAATCCCCCTCACAAATCACTAGTGCCTGGGAACAGGGCTAATGTAGATTTATTGCGCAAACAAATGAGATGCAGGGTCAGCGCATGAGCCTCAGCTTTGTTTTTTGGTCCAGATCATTCTGAATTTGTGTACCTGGATTTAGCATCTAAAAGCCAACCTGACGTTGATGAGACAAGGAAGAGAGTACATTAGCTTTTCTCTGTACAAATGTACAATTGGAAGTTTCTTCTACTACACTACACTAACGATTTTTACTCCAGGCAATGAAGAAGTAACAAGTAACGATCGGGAGCCAGAGGCAGTGGGACATATTTGCTGCTCGTCCAAAAACACGACATAAATCATGAATGGGGTCAGAACACAGGCAGACATTAAAAAAAGGAAAGAAGACCAAAATGATTAGTTACACCTGGACTATAAACTAGCGGAAGCTAGATACTTATATTCGCTGTATATAATATGCAAGGATTAGCAAACCACAAACTAAGGGGTATAAGCACAAAGGTTACAGGACTAGTTCTGTGAAAATTAAAATGTCCCTTAAAACCAAATTTGGCCAATCAGCCAAGACATGCTGGTGTTTTGCACTGGACACTAATGTAGGCAATACAGTAAGTAATGTAAGTCTATTCCACAACCGCTTTCTAAAATTCATGCCAAGTACTTCATATACTTGCTTCTAATGGTATTGTTATGCTGCACAATCCAATTTTGAATTAAATGACTTTGTGGAACTGTATCACAACTCCCAGTTTTCCACTATAACTCTTCAAACTTTGGGAGGCAGGGGCTAAAATATACCAAAATGCACAAACAACAAGCAAGATGGCTGTCCAAAATGGCTGCCCCCATGATGTTACGGCATTCAGCTACATGGTTTAGACGACAGAAAATCAAACTGTTTCCTAAACCACTCCAGCAAGCATGTTTTCTGTAGATCACTGAAGGAACACTGACCTGGATGCACTTTTAGGGCAGATATATACAGAAAAGCTTTAGGGTTATTTGCTAGCAACATGAGTCTCGTAGCTGCAGTGCAAAACATAGGAAGCAAACAGTGAACACGAAATATGTCTTGGCTGAGTGACAACACTTGATGTAAGAGGAAAATTGTGCAAATATGATTTTTGTTTTTTGCCAAACTATTCATAATGAGACTAATCACACAGGCCGCATATGAACAAATAAAACAGAGGTGCTAACACAGCTCAGGAAGTGTGGTCAGGAAAACAGGAAGGAAAACAGGAGGTACACAGGGGCCCTTAGTAGTAACATAGCAGATCTTTGTTTCAGTAACATGATGAATTAGGAGATGTGCCAGTTTATTACCTCATGTCAACAAATGAGCTCATCAGGCTGGATTGTCATGCTACTGATCTTTCATTTCATGCAAGTGATCTTTCATTTTAAATGCCATCGGTGGATACAGAGAGTCTGAAGCATGTGTGTACGTCTTAATCACCACCATGACTTCATGACTTTTGCGTTCGCAAGCAGCTTGAGTTACCCACAGTCTTCATTTCCTGGTGATGTCAGCCGGACCACCCAAGTGCTTTTGGTCTTTACACATGTAGACCTGAGGTCAAATCATGTTGTCGTCAGCTTCAAATAGATTCAAAAACAACAACATGACTATTAAAGTTGTCATTGCTCATGTTAGAGGTACAACTCTCTAAGGTACAACCATTGCTTAATCTGTTGACAGACCTTCAACTGAGTTTTAATTCCCCTTGGATTCTGGGTAAAACAAAATCAAATGTAGCTCTAGGAATTTCAAAGTCATATAAAAGTCATGTTTTTCTATTGAATGTATTACAAAAGTATTACAGCAGCTATTCTTCATTATAAAGCTCAAAGCTTTGCATCCCTGTTGCTTCAGTTCATTTATTTAAAATGTCTAATTGCACATGTTGATTACATAATGGCTTATTAAATCATGAAGGCATGAAAAGTCATGGAAAGTTTATATAGGTTCAAACTCAAAAGACGTAAATCAAAACAACAAAAAATGGACCTTTCGCAGGGAGCAAGAGGGGTATAAAAAGTGTTTAGAGATACCTTTAGTGGTTAACAGTAACCACAATTCATCCACATAAAACCGTTATTAACCAACAAAAGAAACATGGACACAGAGACATGACCACAGGGTGAAACAAAAGACTATGGCAAAAATACAAAACAAATACCTAGAGGCAGACAGAATAAAAATCCACATTTATATCATGTTCAAGATGTATTATTCACTCTTAATAGTCCTGACAAACTCCTATTAAATGTTTCGTTGGGTTTGAAGAAGCCTCCTCTGCATAGGCTTCAATTATTTTCTTTAGACTGCATCAACAATTTATAAAGGCAGATAAACTGAGCTTCGGAGATCTACGTCTCTATCATACTTCTTTAAGGAAAAATTGTATATAATGAACTGTATATAAATATACATAAACATATTGAACCTTAGTGAATATAACATGCTGAATGCTATTCTTTCTGGATGTCATGCAGAATGAGGTCCAGGAGCAGTGGAATGGAGGCTCCTGACAGTGGATGCCTTCAAGTCAAACAGCCCAGCAAAGGCTACCAAAAAGACAAGGAGGAAGGAGACAGCATTGAGGATATGATTAAGAAAAGTCCCACCGTGGTGGAGAAGGAGAAGGAAGAGAACGTAGAGGACGGTCCTGTAAGTGCGACGGTGAAGAGATCACAGAAGCCAGCAGGAGAAAAGTGCAGGAAGAAAGCAGGACTAATGCAGCTTTCTAAAGAGGAGCTGCTTCACCTGCTTGGCATCATGGAGGGAGAGGTGCAGGTAACTGTACTTAAACTGCATTATATATATAAATAAATAAACCCATAGTCTGATTTTTGTGTGCCGAGGCACCAAACTATGTGCCGAGGAAGAACGTGATTTAGCTTCAAGATCGAGCTATGGCTGTTTTTAGCTCTGAGGTGTCCTTTAATCCATTTTTATAGACAACCACGTGCCATACAGTGTCCCAGACAAGAGTGGGAATATTTAAATCTGCAGTTTAAATGATGCTATCAAGTAGCTAGAAGCTTCCTTTACTTCCCAGCAATGTTAGCCTTGTAGCTCCAGTACAAAACTAAAGAAGCAAACTTTGACACCAAACATATCATGGCTAATTAACTACATTTGGGTAAAAAAAGACAGTGCACATTCTTCTTCTTCTTCTTCTTCTTCTTCTTCTTCTTCTTCTTCTTCTTCTTCTTATTATTATTATTATTTATAAGTTTAGTCCTAAATGCTCATTTACCCAGCTGATATAGTTTAACTTGAAGTTGTATGTATCTATGAACTGTCAAGATTTTTTTAAAGTAGCTGTTATCCTAGTATAATAGAATACATTATTTTGGATGTTGTTTGTTCTATTTATTTTATTAAATTTGTTCTATTTGATTTTATCCACTGCAGTGTGTACATGCAACTTATTTGGATTGTGTTGCTTAAACCATTGTAAGATCATGATACAGCCTCAAGCTATATGCCTCCCTCTTGTGGCCAGTTTTGCAAACACACCCTGTGCTCAGTCACAGTTTCATGAGCATTTGTTTTACAGACAAAACACACATTTGATTAATCACTTTTAGAACAAATGTACTCTTCAGGTACATTCACCAGCAAGATATAACAATATATGATGCTACAGAAGGGATGCATAAGATGCAGTTGTGTATCATAATAATAAAAATGTACAAAAGCCCCTTGACTATCATTTGAACCTTAAAACCCAAGTTTATAACCTTTTCCCTGGCTACTTGTACTTCCATTTTCTTTTATTTGTTTGGCCCTTTTATCTGAAGTAACTTCCACTACTAAAGTAGAATTCAGACATAAAGCTGTTATATGAGCTGACAGCTAAACAGGTGTTGAAACACTGACTTTCACCAACCGACTAGAAACAAGATGGAAAGAATAAAGGTACAAAGAATGAAGAGAGAGCCAAAACTAAACATAAGGACTGGAGTAAGTGCTAGTGTTCAAGAACACTATACACACTTGTCACAAAGCAATCAGTCAAAGAGTGCCAACTCGCAACATGCCAAGTAATGCAAACAACTGTGAGACGTACCCTGTAGCAAAAGAGACCACACCTTAAGACACACACACACACACACACACACACACACACACACACACACACACACACACACACACACACACACACAAACACACACACACAGAGGGAAAGAGCTGAAGGTGTTTCTGCATCATGTGGTCTCAGAATATCTTGAAGGTCTCAGAAAGTCTTGAAGGTTGTTACACATGAGCATGTGCTGCACATATGCTGCATGTGTTCATTTATTGACCTTTTTAATGCCTTTATTCCATAAATCATTACATTGCGTCTCATTGATTGACTTCCTGATGGATTGATTGTGAAGCACTTACTCTCCCTTTGCTCTATTTAAATAATTTCATACCATTTTACTGCTTTTATTTAATTGTTTTATTGGCTGTTTTTATTTATCCTGGAAATCATTTTCCGGTACATTTACCCTAAGTTATACACATGACAGTTGTGGCTGATGGAAGATCATCTTAGAATGACTCATGTCTTGAATAAGTAGTGATTCACATCTCAGAATGTAACCTCACATTCTCACTGCGACTTGAACAAACACTACGGAATGACGTTAGATAGCGAGAACACAAACTTGTTATTAAACCTGTGTGTAACATGTCGAGGGAAGTTTGCCAATAAATGACACAAACATATCTTTTTACAGAGAATTATCAAACAGTCACAATTATTTGCTTTATGGGTAATAATTATGTTCCTTATGTAACATTACACTTACGTTATATCTTCCAGGTGCTCTGATCCAGCAAACATCTGCCGAAGTGACAATAGGGCTTTCAAAACTACAATATGTACACCTTAAACATGGACGCTCGAACAGAGCGCCACTGACTAAAGATGTAACCACATACGTTAGTGTATTTTCTCCTTAGCTGACATTTTGTATATGAAAAAATACACGGAATAATTTTAGGGGTTTATTAATAACCCAATTTTACAGAAACGCACTACTATTTTCTGGACTTTTTCCTTTTCCAGGAATTTTCCATGACTGAAAAACTAATCTTTACATTTCCATGTTTCTGTTATGCGGATAAACGCTAATAATTTCCCATGTTGCACTTGTACAATCCAGTAGTTCTCAAAAAGAGATCCTGGGGCCCACAGGGGTATGTGAAGCATAGACACAGGGTCTGTGATATATATATAGTTATATTATATTATATTATATTATATTATATTATATTATATTATATTATTTTATTTATTTATTTATTTATTTATTTATTTATTTATTTATTTTAGGAAAATCCAATTCATTATTATGAAATGTAATATATTTATTATTGAGCTCTTATAGTTTTTAACCTGTTTGAATGGTTTGAATCCAAACCTCAATAACATAAAAAAAATAAATAAAAATAAAAAACGTTAACTCAACTTAGGCCTAATGTATTCTGTCAAAGAACAGTTCATGAATAAATAGCTCTAGGTTGCCAATATTTAGCCAGAATATTAC
>CM074963.1:11983898-12002079 GCA_037577455.1 Pangasius macronema
GTGCTCTGATCCAGCAAACATCTGCCGAAGTGACAATAGGGCTTTCAAAACTACAATATGTACACCTTAAACATGGATGCTCGAACAGAGCACCACTGACTAAAGATGTAACCACATATGTTAGTGTATTTTCTCCTTAGCTGACATTTTGTATATGAAAAAATACACGGAATAATTTCAGGGGTTTGATAACCCAGTTTTACAGAAACGCACTACTATTTTCTGGACTTTTTCCTTTTCCAGGAATTTTCCATGACTGAAAAACTAGTCTTTACATTTCCATGTTTCTGTTATGCAGATAAACGCTAATACTTTCCCATGTTGCACTTGTACAATCCAGTAGTTCTCAAAAAGAGATCCTGGGACCCACAGGGGTATGTGAAGCATAGATACAGGGTCTGTGTTATATATATATAGTTATAGGAAAATCCAATTCATTATTATGAAATTTAATATATTTATTATTGAGCTCTTATAGTTTTTAACCTGTCTGAATGGTTTGAATCCAAACCTCAATAACACAAAAAAAAAAAAAAAAAAAAAAAAAAAATCAGCCAATAAATAACGTTAACTCAACGTAGGCCTAATGTATTCTGTCAAAGAACAGTTCATGAATAAATAGCTCTAGGTTGCCAATATTTAGCCAGAATATTACTGTACACACATTTGAACACTTAGCTTATTATTGGAATAATTTGAATAATGTTTCCAAAATAACTCTGTACTGATGGGGTCTGTGATTTATTATTTATTATTATTATTATTATAGTTTTTTTTTTTTTTTTTTTTTTTTACAGTTAAAAGGGTCCCTGGCGTAATCCACCTCAAATTGTGTCACAATTTCCTTATCCAGCTCTCATAATCACAGCAGTTCATTTGTCTCTGCAGGCTCGTGAGGACATCATTCACATGCTGAAGTCGGAAAGGACGCAGCCCGAGTCCCTGGAAGCTCAATATGGATCCGCTGTCCCCATCACGCCTCTGCAGGCCTTACAGAGAGACAACATGCTCACCCGTAACAGGACACGTGAAGACGACGTCTACGAGATCCCCATGATGGAGGTTAGAGACCCGTTAGATGACTGCATCTCAATTAGCATGATGTAATATACTGTACACAGCAGCATCACCAATTAGGTGTACACATGAAGGTTTTTCACTCCAAATCAGATTATTAATGGATCGTTACTGTTGTTGATCAGCATAAACAATATTGCTGGACCCTCACATTATCATATTACCCCTTATGGTGTATGGGAATAAAAATAAAAGATAGAGATAGATGGAGACGCACCTAGCATCAACTCTTTGGTTCAGATTTACAAACAGTAGTCATCTCTAGAACGTCCACCTTCAGGTCACATAAATTTATTCATTTAAATAGGCTGAACATCATAGAGTTTTTTTTTTAAACAATTTAAAATACTTAAGGTTGCATGTTGGAAAATCATTTTTAGCCTTCATTCACTTTAAGTAAAAAATGTAAAGGGGTAAGATTGCCCAGCACATGGGGTTTCACACTGGTGGTAACATTGGTGTGCAATTGAAGATATTTCCAATACTCTTTAAAACTAATCTGAATATGAATTCTGTGATGTAAAGCTGGACCGTTTGGAGGAGAAGCACAGAGAGACGTACAGGAGGATGCTGGAGCAGCTCCTGCTGGCTGAGAAATGTCACCGTCGCACAGTAAATGAGCTGGAATCCGAGAAGCGCAAACACATCGACTTCATGAACAAGAGCGATGACTTCACGAACCTGTTGGAGCATGAGCGCGAGAGGTGAGGAGACAGTGCTCGGTGTGTGTGTGTGTGTGTGTGTGTGTGTGTGAGAGAGAGATATCATACAGCATGTAGTACATTGTTCTCACACAGAGAAGGGAGCTTTGTTCCACATCACTTCATTTACTTAAATCTCGGGAAGCACATTGAGGGCGAGCACAAGCACACAATGATGCTGAGTGACAACAAATAAAACACATCAAAACACCACCAAACATGATCAAGATCAAAACATGAGAAACAGAAATAACACAAAATGAAACTGAAAAAAAAAACAATTGGTAATGCAGTTACAGTTACACAAGGCTTGATTCGTGATTAAATATTTACGTAATCCTTTATATCAAGACTGTCTTCATAAGGACTTCATAACACACTCATAAGCATTGAATTACTTATTTATACAATAATGCCTGTGAATATTTCAACAAGTTTTATCAGTATTCCCAAAATGGTGTGAGGCATATTTTATAAAATGCCTTGTATAGATGTCAGAGAAAATACGTAAACAATAAGACACATTAATTATCAATGACAGTTGATTACTTTCCAAAAACAGCATGTCACGAAGGGTTTTATTACACTTATACCACAGCAGTTTGCTAACAAGTTAGCTAGTTCCTGTTATCACTTACATTACAGCAGCTATAAACAGTCGTTCCCTCACCAGACTGTATTTTTTTCCCCTCTGTTAAAGGTTAATAAGACAAAATCCCAGTTTATCATGTTATCTAGAAACCAGAAAGCACAAAGTTCGAAAAGTTACTGCCTGTTACAGAGCACTGACGTTGGAGACTCCTTCCACAAATATATAATGAACAGATTTGATCAGATCAGGGTTGAGAATTCAACAGTGCTGTGGTATAATGACTTCATAACACACCGATTAGAATTTGATCATATACGGTATATTAAAAGCAATGTTTGAGCATTTGGCTCGATTGTTGGGGCTCGTTGCAGCGAGCCATCTGCAAGTCATGAAGCTTGTAAGCTTATAATACAGTGACCTATTTACGAACCACATATGTCATCTCTCTGAAAGTTTAAAACATTAAAACATATCCTACTTATAACACTATAAAGAAAGTGCTCAATAACCAGATAGATGCTTATGAAGCCCTTATTTCTCTAATATCAAAACATACACATTTACAAAAAAATGATGTCATCTTGCCGGTACTGAAACGAGTTTTAAATAAATTATCATGCAATATTGTAAAAATATGTTGCCAAGATTTAAAATAACCTAGTGTTGTAAGAGGATAGTTTCAGGCGATGCATACGTTTGTACATTATTCACTGTTTATGAGTCATTTATGAAGTCTTTATTTTCTCTCGCAGTAATATAAGTCCATTTACTTCATAAAACATCTCAGATCATCTTACAAATATTGACATGAGCTGTTCATTTAGAGTCAGTCATGATTCTTTAAGTGTGATCATATGCTTATGCATGTGTTATGAAACTCTTATGGAGTCAGCCTAAAGTTTTACCAATACTTGAAATGCTCCAGTTTATTCCAGCACTGTACGTTACAGTCGACTTTCCCAGGTCAGAAATGAATCATCGAGCTAGAATACACACCACACACTGTCTCCATAAACATGTCTGGTTCAGATTTAGTGTAATCACACAAAGGCTGCCACACAGCAGCAAACGAAGAAGAACAGCATCAAATGAACCAAATGGCCTGAGTTTCTGAGTGAAGCCTTCTAAAGCACCGCTGATTAGTGTCCCGGCAATCAACACTCACCAGACAGATAATTAGGCCAAATCAGGGACAAATGACCCAGCCGGCAGATCTAAAATGCAAATCTTTTTTTTTAACGAGATATTAATCTGTAGCCAATTAGCACATTTGCTAATATGCAATTATAGTGATGTTGTATAGTGCATAATTGCACACTGTACACAGGAGGCTCAAAGAGTCTGAGCAACAGTTGTTTTATATCGCACCAGTTATCAAAATGACTATGCTGCATTTCATTCTTTGCTTCATTTATTTTAAATGGGTTATGATTTTATCGTTGAGATAAAGTCTGCTTTGTACTATCTACCAGCTGAGAAACTGTGCAATGTCTCCATCACTGTGGTATATTTTCTTTTTATAAAAAACAAAACGTGATTTTTACGAGTTGTTCGAATCCTCAGAAATGTAAGGAGCATACACATAGCCGTCCATCTGACAGTTAGAAACGCAACTACAGTGCTAGGATAATCACAAAGATAAAGAAATCTTCAAACTGATTAAGGAAGAAGCTCCTCTGTCACCTCCCATGTAGCCATTTAAATAGACAGCCTTAAATCATTAAACTTAAATTCCCAAAGGTAATTTACGTTATGGTATTTAAATATGTTTAATAGTATTAGTTTGTCTATTATAGTAACAAAATAAATCTTAACAACCCTCCGATTAATCACTACTGTGTTATATGTGTATTTTAGTCAATTATTAATACGTGTACATTCCTAACACAGTATTAAAATGTGATATGCTTTACTTTTAAGCATTTAGGCCTGATGAAGTAGACATTGTGCCAAAGCAGCTTGATAGAAATCCACTTGTAGATTTAGATCCCTAATGAGCAAGCCAGAGGCAACAGTGGCAAGGAAAAACTCCCTGAGACCACATGAGGGCGAAACTTCATAGACTATAAATGTTATATAAATGTTATATAAAGTCTATGAACTAGACTCCAGTGGGACTCTACCCTCATTTTGCTGACAATGGAGACATGTGTGGAAAGGTACAGAATGTGTATGAGCATAATACAGGTTTATGTAAACAGCAGGAGCGTATAATCATGGCTGAAATTCTCAGGAAGTGCAAGTCACTAGGACATCCAGGTTTCCACTGCAGCAGGAAGGTAAATTATATAGGCAAATTACTTGTAGAAAAAGAAGCCAGAGTAGAGTCTCAAGAAATATACTTCGTGTTAAATGATAAAATAGAGACTGTCCTGTGCTCATTCAAGGACTTTTATTTACAGTCTGCTCATACTGAACATCCTTTCAAGGCTCTTAGGACTGTTTGTCTTTGTACTATACCTGTATGTGTCACCCAGTAGAAGATGATTTAGCTTTTGACTCTGTTTCCTCTCAAGGTTTCTTCCTCATGTCGTGTCAGGGAGTTTTCTTTTTTTTGCCGCTGTCTTAAACTGCTATGTATGTTGGTAAAAGCACTATACAAATGAAAATTGAATTGAACTGCAGTACGACACTATAGCAGACTCAGACTTTTGGACCTGAATGTAGCACACACAGCTGCTTCTTGACTATTCAGTGGTTTCCTGTCCTGGTCCAGGAGAACCCTGTTGTTTTTCTGGCCTACACACCTGATCCAACTGACCAGCTCATTAACAGGCTGTTCTTGTGGATGTGTTAGAGCAGGACGAACACTACAATGTGCAACACAGGGAAACTCCAGGCACAGGACTGGGAACCACTGGACTACATCAGTGCGGCAGAGAAGTGCTGTTTCTCATTAACTGTGGCAAAGCTATGTTTATACTCTATTTGGATAAGCAGCACACACAACTGCGCAACCTGAACATCATGCCTCTGTGTTCACATTCTCGAGGCCTGACATGTTGGGACACATGCTCTGTAATATTCTGGGCCCATCTGATAAATCCCTTACAGAAGACGATTGCTATCAGCCTTCCTTGTGTGCTCACCATGAAGGCATGAGAGCTCACATGCACACGCTGATCTCATCTCACCGAGTATTACATGGATAATTTCCCTTGAGCTTTGACAGCTTGATACATATGGATGCATATGGATGTGAAGGCTTTTGTCCTGGTATAAAAAAATGGTGGCATTTGAATGTGCTTGGTACGAAAGCATGTGGACATGAGGTAATTGGATT
The DNA here is from genome assembly GCA_037577455.1 of Pangasius macronema. Lineage (NCBI taxonomy): Eukaryota > Metazoa > Chordata > Actinopteri > Siluriformes > Pangasiidae > Pangasius > Pangasius macronema. The sequence continues at coordinate 11,989,552 of CM074963.1, forward strand.
AAAGATTTTCTTCTGCAGGAACCTGTTTACAGTGTTTCATTCATTTAGAAGCTTGGAAATGAGTTCCTATTGCAGATTAATCCAATTATCCAATTTATTTGCGGTAGCATTTCTTGGAAATGTGCGATGGCAGAAACGTACATTAAGCTTCCACCACATGCCTGAGTTATAAAATGGTTGTTGCTCACATTAAAGGGGCACTTAACTCACGCCAAGGGTGCTCACAGCAGTTTATGGAAAGTTGACATGGTGACCCTGCTAGCCGGAAAAAATCTCCAAAGCATATGTAGCTGCTTTTCACATGCTATAAAACTCCAACCTACCAACCCTGGTCTGTCTGGGTGTTTTTGTTTATAGTATAATGGTAATCAGATTGACTGATGAATTAATTATGAGAGAATAATAATAATTCCTATACACTGTATGCGCTATTAAACTGACACTTGCTGTGTTTGTGGATGTCCACTCAGTCGTGTTCTCTATTAACGTGTTACGTGTTTATGCGAGTGAATAGTTTGTGGTTTCATGGCCTTTTCAATATTCAGCCTAAACCCCTTTACGCCATCCGTATCAAATTTGACATGCACATTTGCCAGACTCTGATTTCATTATCTATGCAACTGAGATTGCTTATAAGGTTTTAGTATGTTTTTACTGCCCTATAGTGCCTCTCTTGGGATAGACATTAAATAATTTTCCAGTGCAAGTTTGCTCAATTTGCGAAATTCACAACAGGATTAATATCAGCATTTTTTTGTGAATGAATATTTACTTAGTTGTTACATTTATTTAGAATAATGCTGCTACAATAACAGGTCAAATTTATGCTTCAGGCTTTAAGTATAAAATTACACAAACTCCTCAATGCATTGTATTTCACAGACATTTTACAAAATATAGTACTCATATGATTACTATACGTTTCTGTTTAAATATGCATAGTAAACAAAATATACACGACTTTATAATTAAAAAATAATTTTATTAGACCTTGTAAGTGGAATTTTTATTGTTTGTTTTTAGATGTCAGAAAGGTTCACTGTCCAAGACAGTTCAGGTAAAAGATAGAAACGCATTTTTGTGCTCAATCTAAAATCAATTTACTGATAAATAAAACTGCTTGCTCTTGTGATTTCAATATTATGTCAAATAGATAATGCATAATTGGTGAAAATGCTGTGGGAAAATAAGAATGGTTAAAAAATGTAAATGGGGGAAAAATAACAAACGTACAATCCTAATGTATCAAATGTGACACAACAATAATATCAAGTTTGCAAAAATATTTCTTTCTTTCTTTTTTTTTTACACACTGGGACCAAATTTAAAAAAAAAAAGAAAATATTTTTGTATAGGGTTAAGATGTTAAAACAGAAGGATAAGAGAAGGGAAAAAAAACAGAAGGGCAACAACCTAAATAAGTAAATAAATAAATAAATGTTTTATTGAATTTGACATACTGATGGGGCGGTATGACATTTTAGAAATTTTATTACAAATATTGCTAATTAGCCAAGATAAGTTTGATCTGTGGAATGTGCTTCTTTAGTTTCGCTCTGGAGCTGTATAGCTCGTCTACCTCACCCAAAGTCTTTTCTGTAAATATCATACCTGCTGTAAACTGCCTCCAGTACTTCAGTGGTTTAGGACACAGTGTTACTTACTGCAATCTAAACATGAACTGAACATTGTAAAGTTATGGAAGTGGCCATCTTGGGTAAAAAAAAAAATCAGCTTTTCCCTCAGTGCGTATTCATATCAGCCTGACCTCAACACAACCAGCAGCCACACCTAACCCTGTTTACCTTTAGATTACTTAGCAATAATGTGATAATGTCTTATCACTACTAATGTTAGTGGTAAGGATCTAAATTAGATCTAAAAGAGGTTACTACTACTACTACTACTACTCATAACAATAATCATAATCATAATAATATCAACTTTATATGTTTTCCAGCTTTCATTCATTTAAGATTCACCTCAAAGAAAGAAAGAAAAGAAAATAATAAAATAGGCAAATTATAATAGTGCAATAAATGATAGCAGTGACAAAAAGAGGAAAATAATAATGATATAAGATAGAATAGTAAAATAATAGCAGTCATATAAAAGTCATATAAAAGTAGTGTTTCATTAAAAGCAAGGCAAATAATAATGTAAATAATCATAATCTGTAAATGTAGATACAGTCTACTATGCAGGTATGTTTGCCATATGTGTGATGTTGACTGACATGAAACAGAACTTATGCTGTAGGTGAACACCGAACACAAATTGCCCAGCATTACACACATTTGTAACATATTGCATAATTTCTATTCACATTACAGCAGAAATGGCCCGGTTTCTAAGACAGACTCAGTGTCAGATGGTTATCAGATATTGTATTGGAAATAAAAACCGTGGATCAGTACATTTATTACATAAGGTGCGAGTTCCTGTCAATTTGGTTGTTTTTACAGAACACATATTTGTCTGATCAGCATTTAAGTGTGAAATTATGAAGCCATTTGCACCACAGTCATACATGGCTATCATATAGTATCTGGTCATGTTTGTGCAGTTGCAGTTGCCCTTTCTGACCCCCCCTTCACATCGCCTCATGCTCCGTCTCAGTGCTCATCTTTCAGCAACGTGTGAGCACATTCCTCTCCGATCTGCTCATCTTAGAAATGCATCACAGGTGATGTCATACGGACCCCACAGCACCTGTGATTGGTTAGCAGGGCGCTAAGCGGAAAGGCCCACCCTGAACAATAAAACTTATTGTGTAGGCAGTTCCAACAGTGGGAGTCCTGACTTGCTGCTGTCCCTCTGCATCAGATTATTTTGCCATTTTCTAAAGATATTTTAATCAAATTATTCCATATTTAAAGCACAGTGAGCTTTTCCTCCCTTTACACTGCAAATAAAGGACCCTTCTAATATACTGCAAATGTTCTTCTAATGTTTCAACCCCCCTTTTTTTAAATTACATAATCATTTCCTGATGGAAGTTAAGCCTAGAGCTGCATTTAAAAGGAGTTTCATTAATAAATTCCCATCAGCCTTATATTTTAGCCTGGTCACATTCCTTTAGCTGATGTAATTGTTTATTTTTAGCTATAAATTAAATCTGGAAGATTTCAAAATCTGTTATCTACTTATATGCTGACTGTTTTGAGGTTGTATGCAGAACTGGTGTAAACTAATCAGAACAGATTGGTCATCTACAGTCAGTTTCAGATTAGGGAAAGGTCAGACTGTACGTCTTCACCCAAGATTGGTGATTACATCATACTTGAGGTATTTGCATGGTCTGAGCCTCTGGACCATAGCAGTCATAGCTTTCCAGGCATTTTGCATATTTTGCATAAATATTTATCCTAAACCAACGACTGCCTTTAGCTGCCTGTCCTACAAAATATGAACTACAAGCAGCATGCTACTCAGATCAGATTTTTAAACTTTTCCATCACTGTTTTGATGTTGTACATTTCTCATAACCTGAAAAAAAAAATCTTTACCAATGGTATTTCTGGGTAACAGGGTTGAGCTAGACAGAGAACGAGTCTGGCATTGTTCCCTCAACAAAACAAAACTTTTCTTTTGCATTGTTGTCCTGTCTCCATGGAAACATTTGGTCACGACAGAGAAGGGAAATATTTGGGTCATGCTGGACTCCTGGTCTGTGTGCTGTGTGAACTGTGAATCCTTGCGATCTTGAAGTACTTTGACCACTTGGCACTTTGACCGGTTGTTGTCCTGTCCATTTCCTGAGACAACATCCTGACTTCATTCTAAGCAAACAGTGAAAAGAGTGTGAGGACAGACTTTGTGAGAAACGACACCCCCCTAGTCAGTCCCCTCCTCCTCTGCCCAAACAAGGGTAGAACAATTCTGTGCCTTATATGGGAGGATGATATCACCAGCGAGTGGAGCAGTGCCTTTCCACACAGCATTCACCTTTCATTTTGCACTGATGACATGTTTGGAATGTGATGGCTAATTCTGCAGGGAGCATGGGACCTTCACTCGACCCTGCTGAAGTCTTAACGGCTCATAACTACAGACACAGCTGAAAACTCATTAGACATGGACTCATGTGGAATGCATCATAGTTAGTGGGTGAGTTTGAAATCTGTTTAGAATCTGACAGATGTTGAGCATATGAACACACAGTGGATACAGGTTGGATTTAGATCTGTTTCAGAATCTTGTGATCTCTGACACTAAATAACTTTGGTAAATAACTTCAAATTAGGCTTCTCTTTCATCTCTAATGGGGTCTGGGGCACTTGCAGTGGATTTATTGTGCTGACATAAAGGTCCCCTGCAGAGCTGAAGCAGTGTAAACATTTACCACCATCACGGATGGTTGCTTTTTAGGTGCTGCTGACTGCAAGGCATGTATAAGAGTAAGAGGGATTTAGTGGAAGTCTTTCATGCCATGTTACTTTGTACAGTCTTACAGTGCTGTGATCGTGCAAGCATGTGAAACACATTAATCTGTTGTCAGAGATAATCACATGAGGGCTCAGGATCAGCTCTAACCCCTTCTTTGTTCTCTGCTGTCATACTTTTTCTCTTTTCTACTTCGCTGCTTTGCATCCCACTAGAATTTTGCTATGACGTTATTTAGGCATCTGATCGAGGTTTCACAGGACTCTTTTCATTCCGCCTTTGTCAGGTTAACATCTGAGATATAATAAAAAAAAAAATTTGTGAGAAAAACACTAACAATATTCTTGTGTGCTTTACACTATTTAATGAAAGAAATGTAGATGACTCATTTATCTTACAATTTACCATCAGTTTAAATAGATTTTCTATTTCCTTTGTGTTTATCCCAGACTAAAGAAACTGTTGGAGCAGGAGAAGGCATACCAAGCCCGTAAAGACAAGGATCACAGCAGGCGGCTAGAAAAAGTAAGAGAAGAACTGGTGAAGCTGAAGTCCTTCGCTCTGATGCTGGTGGACGAGAGGCAGCTCCATATTGACCAGATTGATCAGCAAAGCCAAAAGATCATGGACCTCAGCAAAACGCTGCAAGAGAGAGATCAACATCTGGAAAGTGTCACCAGCAAATACAAAGAGGACAGTCACAGAATTCAGAAGTTGGAAGTGGAGTTAGAGCATAAAGCTGCTAAATTCTCACAGGAACATGAGGACATGACAACCAAGCTTTCAAGTCAGGAGTCCCAAAACCGACAGTTACGCACAAAGCTGGCTGGTGTGTCTCGGAGAATTGAGGAGCTGGAGGAAAGTAACAAAGCACTTCAGAAAACTGAGGAGGATTTGCAAGAGTTAAGGGACAAAATCAGCAGGGGAGAATGTGGAAACTCAAGCCTCATGGCTGAGCTTGAAACTCTCCGTAAGAGAGTGCTGGAGATGGAGGGAAAGGATGAGGAGATCACAAAGGCAGAAGCACAGTGCAAGGAGCTGAGGAGGAAGCTTCAAGATGAGGAGACTCACAGTCATGAGCTGAAACTTGAAATTGAAAAGCTACAAAAAAGGATGGCAGGCTTGGAGAAACTTGAGGGAACATTTAATCTGAGCAAATCAGAGTGCACACATCTTCATGCAACCCTAGAACGAGAGAAGATCTTGACAAAGAACTTAACCAAGGAGCTGGAAACTGTTAAAACTCATGTTAAAGAGCTTCAGTGTGCTGAGTCAAGGCTTGAAAAGGCAGAAATTAGCTTAAAAGATGATTTGACAAAACTCAAGTCATTTACTGTAATATTAGTGGATGAGAGGAAGAACATGGCAGAAAGAATTAAGCAAGAGGAGCAAAAAAGCGAGGACATGAGCAAGCTATTTAAGACTGAGCAAGGCAAGGTCATGGAAATCACAGAGAAGCTTATTGAAGAGAGCAAAAAGCTTCTGAAACTGAAGTCAGAGATGGAGACGAAAGTGTCAGCTCTCACAAAGGAGAAAAATGACCTAAGGACTAGACTTGCATGTGAAGAAGAGAAACAAAGTGATCTCAATGCAAAGGTCAACCTAATGCAAAAGAGGGTAGACTGTTTGGAGGAGGCTGAAAGAAGATCCAGAAACAGACCTGATGTAGACAAGGCAAGATATGCTGATGAAGACAACAAGGTTAAGGAGTTAACAGAAGAGATTGATAGGTTGAAGAACCGCTTGAAGCAGCTAGAAGTTGTGGAGGGTGATTTGATGAAGACAGAGGATGAATATGATATGCTTGAAAAGAAGTTCAGAACAGAGCAGGATAAGGCCAATGTCCTTTCTCAGCTCCTGGAGGAAATGAAGTCACAGATTGCCAGAAACAAGGCCATTGAAAAGGGGGAGGCTGTGAGCCAAGAAGCTGAACTAAGATTGAGGTGCAAGATGGAGGAGGCCAAAACCAGAGATTTGCAGTCAGATGTCCTGGCTCTTAAGGAGAAGATTCATGAACTGATGAACAAGGAGGATCAGTTATCTCAACTTCAGGTCGATTACACAGTTCTACAGAAGAGGCTCATCGAAGAGCAGGACAAAAAGAAAAGTATGAGCCAACAGATTCTAAACCTCACCAAAGAGTTAGAGGTGACTAAGCGATACAGCAGAGCACTACGGCCTAGCATGAATGGAAGGAGGATAGTGGACGTCCCTCTTACTTCAACAGCTGTCCAGACAGATGCACATGCTAATGAAGCACTTGAAGAGGAGACTCCAGCGGTATTCATAAGGAAATCTGTTCTTGAAGAAAATCATGTGATGAGCAATTTGAGGCAGAAAGGTCTTAAAAAACCAGCAGTGCTGGACCGTTATCCGCCTGCATCTGCAGAACTAGGTATGAAAAAATCATTGATTCCCTGGATGAAGAAGAAAGAAGCAAGTGCTGATGCACAGGATGGCTTAGACAAGTTGACTTATAAAGTTAATGGAGATGCGTCCCCTCAACCACCAGAGTTAACCATGTCACAAAAACCAGGCCAGCCACTGCATATAAGGGTGACTCCAGATCATCAAAACAGCACTGCCACATTGGAGATCACCAGTCCTCGTGCTGAGGACTTCTTCTCAAGTACCACAATTATCCCCACTTTAGGGCTGCAGAAACCACGGATAACTATAGTTCCTAAACCCACTACTGTGTCACCAAAGGGCAGCTTTGACGCAATGGACAGGACCAAGTCTCCAGTGACCATTACGACCATTTCTAGAGCCAAGTCCCCAGAGGGAAGCAAGGTCTCCTACCCAGACTCTCCAAGCTCTCCTGTCTCAGTCATCACAGTTAGCACAAGCCCAGTGATGCAGGCGCCTATCTCTCCAGAACCTCAGGAGACCTCAAGCATGGGCCGAGCTGTGTTTAAGGTGACCCCGGAGAAGCAGACGGTGCCAACACCAGTCCGCAAATACAACTCCAACACCAACATCATAACAACTGAAGACAACAAAATCCATATTCACCTAGGGAGTCAATTCAAGAGGTCTCAGGACTCTGGAAACAGTCCCACACTCACAGTAAGGCCACTGAGTGTATGCACAGAGAGCAAGGAGACACCCACTATGGGGACTGTCCTGCGTTCTCCCCGACAGTCCTCCACTACTTTAGGGAAAACCACACCTGGCAAGATGACAAGTAGCATCACCATTACCCCCATCACATCTGCTCCTTCCAGGCCAACGCAGTCTGTGGTGAGTGACCATAAACTGCACATAGTCATCCGTTGAGCCACTTGTTTGCTATTAGTTATTTAGCAATTAATACAATTGTGTGACTTTGTGACCCTAAGCAACATAATGATGTGTAATCTTCTACATTACAGTTGCTTCTGAATTGTTTCAAAATGATATCAGGGGGTGTCTACTCCCTAGATAGATCTCTGTCCAGGTATAGATAAGTGCAATACATTACCTAACATGTGACTGTTAACTAACCCTGGAATGACCTGTTATGCCAATTCCACCCAAAATGAGTGGAGTTCTTTTCTTCGATTTTTAAAATAGTTTTACTTGGCACCGACTGATCCCTCATATTTAACCATGAAATTGGCCTGAACTATTTGCCTAGCACTTAGCATTAGCTAGTCTACATGTGTGAGCAGACGCGAGCTAACATGCATATCCTGGCACAATAAGACCCTCTACTAAAACAAGCACAATAGCTAATAGAGAGCTGGATCTTAAAGTGTAATCTCTTATCGACTCTTGTGGGTACATGGTAGGTTGTAAACATCACATGTTAAACACACGCTTTGTGGATATTTATATAATAATCTGCCTTTTGGATCTTTGAAAAACTCTTTATTGCTTGAAGCATCAGAGTATTTGTAATATAGTGGATGGCCATCCCTTTCTACAGTTTAACCGTCACAGTATTGGAATTTATATACAAATAAAACCAAACTGTTTTGAAATAAAGGGAGGCAAATTTTAATCTGCAATGAGCGGGCTTGCCATCTTCCCTGAACTGCCTCCTCCCTAACTGTTCAAACTGCGTATGTCTTGTGGGCTGTCTTTTAGTGAAAAGGGTGGAGTTGGGCAGATCTGTTCTGGATGGGGGATAATTTTAAGGCTTATAAATATAGTTTAAGATGAGCTATTGCATAGCCATACTGTTGTCTGATTATTACAAATGCAGAAGCACTTTATGACATTGCAAACAGCATTTTTACTATTAATTTAATTCAGAAATTATGGCAAAAATGCTGTTTAACTTTTCTTTTGACACGTATCCTTTTTTCTTTTTTTTTTCTTTACCAGTCCGGGACGGATGTGCAGTCAACTCGGACTTGCTCGGCAACACGAATCCCTATGTCAAAAGGTATGAAACCAGGCAAAACTGTAATGGGTCTCGCTGCAGTATCCAGGATAGAGTCTCGAGCTGAAAGTCAGTCAATGAAAATTGAACTGAGGAAGTCTGCAGTGATCAGCACAGTGTCCACAGCAGGGGGCAAGAGCTGAGCGTCTGGCACTCTGTAATACCTAAAGTTAATTGATCTATGCACTACAGAGCCACTGATGTACCTGATTAGTTTAAAGTAGATGTAAACCCATGAGGACTCTCTATTGAAGCACTTGCATATACCAGACACCATCATTATCATCTCTATGTTCAAAAAATGTGATTGTGTGTATTTTAAACATATGGTCTGGAAAGTATATAGTATGTATATAGTATTGTATATACATACTAGTTAATGTATATAATGTTGACACTTGAACATATGGTTCTTTGGCTTGAATGCAACATCATTTCCCCTACTAGAGCACAATGTTAGGCTACTAACCCCTTGGCTGGGTTTTGGTTTCCTTAATTGTCTTCTCTTACCATTTCATTACTTGTTTTGTTTGACATGATAGTTGCTAGTGGAGGTTTCCAAAAAAAAAGCATATTTAATGTAATCTGTCATATTTGATTCACTTGCACCAAGCCTAAATAAATGGAAATTTTTCATCCCTCAACTTCAATACATTGCCTTTTACTGTTGATGTCGCACCATTTTCATGAATAACAAGTTGCCAATATGATTTGCATAAAACCTGCACTAGGAAACCTCCATTAGGTGTACCATGATGCATTCCATAATGCTTTATTTAATTCTCTCTTCTGCATAAACAATGATATCACACCATAAACTGCTTCACTGAGCATGCAGCACTCATCAAGACCAGCAGCTTTCACCAAATGGGTCAAGCACTGAGTTGTCGAGAGTGAGTTAAAGATCTCAGGCAGTGGATAAGAGGAAATGACTGACAAAAAAGTCAACTTAGTTATCATGCAATATTAATAGGATTTTATGTTATTGAAATTGTACTAAGCTCTTTTGCAGGAAATGCACAAAACCCACAGTACTTCTCAAACGGATTACTTTCTATGGTGTCTTGCGCCACTCTCTGGTTATGGAGTGTACATGAAACCTTTTTTTTTTTTTTTTGCGTTTGAGGCCAAAGTTTGGTGCAATTTTGAGATATCAGACTAGATTCAACCATTAGATGCAAACATGTCTTGTGTAATTTTATTTATTTTATCACATTTGTGTGGCGGTCTGGGAAAACCCATCAGATGGGGCTGTGCCTGAATTCTGGCAAACAGCCAAAAAAGATGAAAACAAACAAACTGGTTTTTGCCAAAATTGGGATTTTCTGTACTAATCTTTGACAATTTAAATTTTTTTTATCTTATCTAGGTTATCTTCCTGCAGACATCACGGTGGGTAAGGAGCCAGTTAGACAAATGAGGTGGTGAAAACACTCAGTTTGTCTAAAGATATTTAAAACCTTGCTAACTACAGTAAATATAATTTCTTCTCACAATAATTGTCATACTTTGATCAAGTTGTTAGATAGTTACTTGCTGTAGCGAAATGAACATATTGTTAGCCTCATAGCATAATTGCCCAAGTCGTATTTGGTTAAACATGACTTAGGCAATTATGGTATGAGGCTAACGATATGTCTAATCAATTCAGTTTATATTCAGATACAGGTAGCTGTCAAAATGTCGACTCTAAGAAACATTCACAGTTTGCAAAAGTATATATATATTGTAGAAAATGTTTAAAGTTCACATTATCAAGGATTTTCCTGGGCTGCCACACAAATATACTCCAGTGCACCAAGATTCAAAGCTCAGTGCTCCACATACACTTGAAACACATCGCTCATCTGAGAACAACAATTTCCACATTCTGGACAGACAAGACGGAGTTTGGTGGAGGAGTAAAAGAGGCCATCAATGTCAAACCATCTCTGAAGAACAGGTTTTGAAACGATTAATTTTCTCACAGTACTTTACATATCCAGGCCTCAATGATCAACATATGAACTTGCCAAGCTTCGTGATGTCATATGTGTTTATCACAGGTAGGGTTTAAATGCTGGAGAATTTCCCACCATTCACTAGAACTGATGAAGGTGAGCTCTACAAGTCTAGACTACTAGGAGATGTTCAAAATATCATTCACAATGAACAGCTCAGTATTATTGTTGGATGTGTCTTTGATGTACCAAAGGATCAGGATCAACAAATACAGACGTGACAACACTGAACATGTCTGATGTATGAACATAGATTTTAATGTTACAAACCAACTGTTGAGAATCTGTCTCAAAAAGCACATTAGATAGCTTGATATGTGTTGATGACGCTCCCGACCCCTGGTTTTTGCTAAGCATACAACAGAATACGTTATTGAAGGTGGTTTTGACAGATCTTATCACAGCTAGCAATAATGGTGACGAGGAACATTCCACTCATCTAAAGCAGCTACTAATCTGTGTTCACATTCCAGCTTCTCTACTCAGTCTTGATTTCATCACATCATCAGCCATGAAACCTAGATTTTCTATTTTATTTTGGAATATTTATTTTCTAATCATCATCCCATCCATTAACTAGCACCAGCTTTTCACCAAAGCTGAATGATAGATTACTGCTCATGATAGATTCAGCTAACTTGCTTTTTTTTTTAGAAATGAAATTTCTGATGAAATTGTGTGAATTGACATATACACTATATTGCCAAAAGTTTTGGGACGTCTGCCTTTACATGTACATGAACTTTAATGACATTCCATTCGTAATCCGTAGGGTTTAATATGGAGTTGGCCCACCCTTTGCAGCTATAACAGCTTCAACTCTTCTGGGAATGCTTTCCACAAGGTTAGGAGTGTGTTTATGGGAATTTTGACCATTCTTCTAGAAGCGCATTTGTGAGGTCAGGCACTGATGTTGGACGAGACGGCCTGGCTCGCAGTCTCCGCTCTAATTCATCCCAAAGGTGTTCTCTCGGGTTGAGGTCAGGACTCTGTGCAGGCCAGTCAAGTTCCTCCACACCAAACTCGCTCATCCATGTCTTTATGGACTTTGCTTTGTGCACTGGTGCGCAGTCATGTTGGANACAGGAAGGGGCCATCCCCAAACTGTTCCCACAAAGTTGGGAGCATGAAATTGTCCAAAATGTCTTGGTATGCTGAATCATTAAGTGTTCCTTTCACTTGAACTAAGGGGCCAAGCCCAACCCCTGAAAAACAACCCCAGCATGACAACATGACAACCCCTAATATTTAGTCGCATATCCCTTGCTTTTGTGATGCTTTTCCAAGCTTGTACGACAGCTTCTTTCAGGGTTTTTTTTTTTGGGGGGGGGTGGGGGGGAGGGGGGTTGGGGGGGGTTCTCCCTTCAGTCTCCTGTTCAGGAGGTGAAATGAATGCTCAGTTGAGTTAAGGTCTGGTGAATGACTTGGCCAGTCTTAATCCTTCCACTTTTTTCCACAGATTAAGTAATTTTTGTTTTGGCATTGTGTTTGAGTTATTGTCTTACTGAACTCATTCTGCTGCTACCATCGATTTACATCATCAATAACGATTAGTGAGCCCATTCCATGCTTGTGGAACAGATTTTCTTTCTTTTCTCAGCTTCAAAATGGCTTGCTTTTCTCCCATAAACAGCTCTCTGGTCTTCATTTTGGTTTATCCTTTTTAACAACAAATGCAGTCTTCACAGCTAAAACCCAGGCACAGCAGCACTGGGTTGAGAAGAGTACACAGATTTGAACACAAAACTAAACACAATTTAAATACATTTTATT
>CM074963.1:12023491-12035957 GCA_037577455.1 Pangasius macronema
CCAATTTATATTGGTTGAGATCAAATCAGTGCTGGGTCTCAGTAATCCATTACAGCATTCATTTCCTCTATTTTCAACCAACATTAAAATATGCAGCATTCTGAAATGTTATTTAAAAATATCCTGACTCAGTATATGATATTCTGTTGGTATTCCTTCTGATGCTAATCTTGAGCAGGTACCAAAAACTCTTCAATTGGAACTTTTAATCCTGGACCAGTGAGTAGAAAAAAAATCCAGTTTTGTGGTATCAAAGGTTCTTGTACTTTCTACAGAAGGAAAAAGCTCAAAGAGTCAAAAATAGGGGCATGAAGACAAAAATTTAAGTTTAAACCTTTTAACAAGGCTACCAGACACTATATCGACGTAACTAAATGTTCGGTTCTAGACCAAGGTTCACGAAAAAGAAAATGGTTAAAAAAACAATATTGTGAATGGAAATTGTAATGCTACAGCATATAAGGTCATTCTATACAACTGTGTACTTCCAACTTTATGGCAACAGTTTGAGGAAGAACCACATATGGGTGTGATGGCCAAGTTTCCAATTGCTTTTGGCCACACCGTGTATGTCTACCTACCTTATGTGTCCTGCTGTGTGCTGCACAGTTAAGCAACCAAGAATTTCACTACAAAGAATTCTACTCTGTGTAACTCTTTGTACGTGACAAATAAAGCTTAAACTAGAACTTTTACTACAGAAAACATGCAGCAAAGACTGTGGATTGGTTTTCTTCATTTTTATTTGTATGAAGTTGTAAGAAGTGGCATGAATACTAACTGCCCTCTATCCCACACCTGGGAAAGTGAGTGGGATGGTGCGTGGCTAAGCTTTTCCTGGTGGTCTTGGTGCAGCAGCGGGTAGTCTCGCTGCCTCATGCTTCTAGACTCCCTGTCTGTGAGTTACTGTCTGTGCAAATGGTCTTTGTGGGTTTCCTTCTGCTTTCCAGAGACATGCATAAAGCAAATACTGAAGATGGATAAATGAACTTGGTTCACAGTTAAAGGGTTTAAATGAAAATGTTGTCATATTGCTCCCGCTACTGTAGTGACTTGATACAATGGAATGGCATGATAATCTACAGGGCGTCCCAAAAGTCTCCATACATAGGGGACTGTGTTTGCCAGCACCACGTTGGTTGTCCCTTCGTCAGTGGATGTTCGTGGACATCCACTTCTCGGTTGGTCCACAACACCTCCAGTCTTTCTGAATTTGTTAATAAGTTTGGCAACAGTGTGCTTGCCATGTTTCTTGTTAAAGTCCATCGCAACCTTGATCCGCTTCCCGATCCAGCCATGAGAATGATTTCAATACGTTCTTAAAGAATGTTTGTCAAAGGCATGTCTGAAAAAAAATTTATAAGCTGATGGTATTAACAATTTTGGAAGATATTTTGCTAAAAAATTAAGTTTCCATATGTATAAAGACTTTTTGGACACCCTGTAGAAACATAGTGTACACAGGGCACTGTGAGGATAACGGCTTAATGAAAGTGAAAATATATTTCAATGCGTACTGTGCTTATTTACTCTCCTTCAGTCGCTGCTTCAGCAGAGCAGTATCCTGGTCAGGGTTGTGATGGAGCCAGAACCTATCCCAGGAACAAATACACCCAGGATGAGACACCAGTCTGTCACAGGGCAGCATGCGCACACACGTATTCACGCACTCATTCACAGCTAGGGCTAATTTAGAGTAGCCAATCCACCTACCTGCAGGGTTTTGGGAGGAAACCTATAGGGAAAACAGGAGAAACTCACACAGACAGTATCCCAAGCTCAGGATTGAACTGGGGGAACTGGAGTCGTGAGGCAGAATAAACATTCAGAAAAAGACGATCCTTAATACACTAGAGAAATTTACAAACACAAATTTTATTTAGGCTTCAAATGAAGTCACAAATCAATATTGTAAGAATTGTAAAGTATAAAAAGAAACTAACTAATAGTTTTTCCAATTGTTTTTTTTTTTTTTAATATAGCATCATTAATTTCTTATTTATTAAGGTTTTTATGTGTATACTATAAAATGTCTCATGTTGCATAACATTAAGTATTAAATTAACTAATTAATTAATCAATGCTTTTGAAACATAAAGCATTAACACCTTACATTTTTATTTCAAAATTTGATTATTATTAGATTCTTACTGCTCAGCATTAAACCTAAAAACTGAAAAACAAACACTAGCTAAAGCTGCTAGCTTCCTACAGAACTAGCTAGCTTAGCCTAGCTTAGCAAAATGATAGCTAGCAATTTACATTGTCATAACTGATGAATAACAGCTTTTCCTCCAAAAATATTGTAGTATCTGAAATAAATACATAAAAAAATAATTATGAAGTAGTTATAATTTGTTTCCTGTTCAAATGAAAGACATTTATAAAGTATCTTACAACGTAACTATAGTTAGCTAGCTAAGTATGCTACATTAACTGGTCAGCTAGCTAGGAATGAATAATTTATGTTAAATACAATTTATCTCCAACCTCTAAAGCCTATTTGAAAATGTACGAGTGAAGTATCGCCACTGTGTGTATTAGGGGGATTTATGACTTAATTTTGAATAGCTCCCTATTCCTTACATAGTTGCACTACACTGGGTATAGAAAAGGTCTTCAGTGTAGTATTGAATATACATGTTGAATAAACGTATACATATTTTCATTTAGGCTTCAGAAAAGTACAGGACAGCGATAGAGACGTGTGAAGAACGCTGTGGATGCCGTTTTGTATATCCAATTTTTTTTAGTGAATTTTTTAAAAGAGTGTTAATAATCATTGTGTTACTAATGACAATTAAATTAAAATGCTCAAAGGGCACTTAAGTTGGATTCCAAATGGTTTAACACTCCCTAGATCAGTGCCCTTAGGATAGGATAGGATAGGATAGGGGAATACGCTGTATAATGCGTATCTAATACGCACTGTATGTAATAGAGTTCTTTAGGCGTGCTTCACAGCGCGGCCGCTAGAGGGCGACGTTCACAAATAAATATAAACCAGTATAACGTTACACAATAAGCAGCTCTAAAGACAAAGGCAAATACACTTTCAGTACAGTCTTTTTTTTCTTTTTCTCCAAATAGACTACTGATAGTCTTTCAAAATATTGAGATTTTGAAAGAAAGTAATATTTATATATCTACCATGAGCACAGGACATATATGAGGTTTAGGTAATTAGGTAGCCTCCGTAAAATAAGGTCCTAAAGTTTATGATCATAACAGTTCTACTTATTTACCTATTTATTTGTGTACTTACTTACTTAACATTTATTAGTTAATTGCCCCAATGTATGTACCAACACCTTCCAAAAGAACAACTCCAAGTTGTGAAAAATGTTTATGTGCTCCTCATTATTTTGATGTAATATCTCATTAATTCCATGTAATAACTCCTTATGTCAAAATATTATGTCCGTATTTCAGCTGAATAACTCATCATTTTTGACATATTCATAGTATCTAGTTATTTTGACCACACAATCTATCAACAAGACTAAATAATCGAATATTACCTTACAATTCTTATTCCGTACGGTGTTTAAGTCAAATAACTTCACTTTTTTTTCAGTTCAGGGCTTCTGTATTGTCTGAACACAGCTATTACAGGATTTGTTTTTCAATGACGAAGATTTGTTCAATATCTGTGCACGTCTTTGCATGTAACTTGCATTTCCTTGTGTGTGTGTGTGTGTGTGTGTGTGTGTGTGTGTGTGTGTGTGTGTGTCTTGCCAAATTGGCAAGCATAGCATATCTCATATTTTTGACCTGTGACAACATTTGGCTAGTCCCCAGTTTTTATTTATTTATTTATTTTTAATTTTTTTAAACTGCAGCTTTTATTAAAAAAAAAAAACTAAATGAGAGCCCAGAAGTTTCTTTTGGTAACTGAGGTTAAGATTAGGGTTAGATTTGGGTGTAGACTAACTGCATTAATAATTATGCCAATTGAAAGTCCTCACAAGGAGAGTAAGACAAAAGTGCATGTGTGTGTGAGTGTGTGTGTGAGTGAGTGTACGTGTGTGTGCATGTGTATATGTGTGTGTGTAAAACCCCAGCCTTCATTCCTGAGCTCTTCTGATGGATGAGCTCCATCCCCATCAAAGGAGTGTGCAGAAGTTTCCAGCAGTGTAAATTCCTCCCAGCAGCTCTCATGATGAAGATGGTGTCGTAAGGGGCTTTTTTTTTTTTTTTTTTTAACACACTCAATATCACCGCCCCCCCTGTTAAGTAGCAGACCGAGGACAGACCCTGGCCCATTTGGAGAGCGGACTTTCCTCCTCCTCCTCCTCCTTCCACTCCTCCTCAGGCTCCATCACTTCGGCTGTCTGTGAACAATCAGGTCCAAAGTAAACCAGGACAGACGGGACACCAGACCTCTCCACACTCTTCCTCCTCTGTTTGTGTGATATATCAGTCATTTCTTTTGGACACTGTCCGGAATTGAACGGTGAGTTCAAATTATGACACTAATTCTCATTTTTAATATTATTATTATTATTATTAAAAACATTTAATTAAGCCCCCAAAATCAAAATTCACAAATCTTTCTGTGAATTACTAACTAAAGTCTTTTTTTTTTTTTAAGAAGAGTTTAGTTACTGATTCCTGATATTGCATCTATTTATGCTCTTGTGTAAAACAATAAAAATTGCAATAAAATTAAAAATAAATTTGCAATTTTGTTTTTAATCTGTGAAGATGTTTGTGAATTTCCTCAGAGAGCTCGTATTAAAAAGCACAGTGACTCTTTATTAATGATTAAAAACAGAGGCATCATTGCTGTGAAATCTTTTAAGACCTTTCACATTTTTCTTGCACACGTGACCATTTTATTAGGTTCTTGTAATGAACGTGCTGGTTTAATGAAAGGCTAAGATTTTAATTATGATGCGCGACATTTATTCTTGTTGATCCGGTAAATTTGCGATTCATTTCTGCATTTCTAGAGTCTGTGTGCACTTTGCCTTGTCAGCTAAAGATTAATGAGAGTTGAAGTGTGCTTTAGAGCATGAATAGGAGTGTGCAGTGTTCAGCAGGAGGCGCTCTGTGTCTGTGCTCAAAGCCAGATGATTTACGGACAGTTCTCTTGCTTGGTTTATTGTGGAGGTTTGGTGAAGTCGCAGCTTAATATAATAAAAAGGAATTTCCAGTTCATGTTGTAATGCAAAGACACTGTTCCAAGAGTCAGAATGCTTTGTAGCTTGTAGTTTATGTCTTATGTCTAAACATTTTTTTTAGCCTAACACTTTTCTTAGGGCGTACTCGATCGTTTTTGAGTTTTGATGTGAAAAAAAAAATCTTATAATAAATCTAACTCCATAAACCGTCTAACGACACAACTTACATCACACCCTACGTTCTAGTTTATCTCTAAAGACTTGAGAGAAATGCCTGAGCGAATATTAGGAGCACAGCCTTATACTTGTACTACCTCCATATACTTTAAAGTGCAGTATTTCATTTGATTTTATTATGTTGTTCAGTAATTTTAAGTATCATTGTATAGTATTTTTTGCAGAATTGTTTATTATTATTGTTGTTTTCTGTAAATGGTTTAATTACTTTATGGAAATTGTTCTGTGCAAAGCCCTGAGACTTTATACTCACAATGAAAATGTGCCTCATAAATAAAAATTATTAGATATAATTTTGTTCCATGTAATATGAAGAATTGAAGAATTGTTGTACAAAACAGAGGTCTTTCCTCCATGCATCCCAGAATGTCACTCTCTCTATATCCTTTGTCTTTGTTAAATATGGGACAGAATATTAATGAAACTGTACTAAGGAAATGTAACGGCTGACGTAGAAAAAAAAAAGTGTGTGGGTTTGGATTGAGGAATGCAGAGTGTAAGAGTGTGCTCGTTTCTTAGGTCCATTCATGCTCTGCTGAGACCGACACGGAGTGAAAATGAAGAGAAGGCTGTGTTTGGCAGCGTCTGCCTTCATGGCAGTGGCAATAGTGTCGTGTGTGAGGGCTCAGAGTGAAGGTAAAGACAGCTGAGTCACTAAACATTCCCTTTCTTTCTCTCACCTTCTCTCACATTCTCTCCTCTTTAACACTCCTCTCTCTGTAATATCCTTTTGTGCTCTCTCTCTCTCTCTCTCTCTCTCTCTCTCCTTCTTACTCATCATGCTCTCTTTTCCTCTAACACTCCTCTCTCTGTGATAAGTCTATGATCTCTCTTTTGCTCTCTTAATCTTTCACCCCTGTCTAATGTGCCTGTCTCTGACATGTCTGTACTCTCTCTCTCTCTCTCTCTCTCTCTCTCTCTCTCTCTCTTTCCCTTCCCTTTACTGTTCTTTCTGTTTCTACTCATTTCTTTCTTTCTTTCTTTCTTTCTTTCTTTCTTTCTTTCTTTAACCCTTTGAACCCTCTCTATAACGATGTACTCCCCACTCAATAAAAATATATTTTATTTTATATTTATTCATATTTGCCATAAACCCCCACCTTAAAAAAAAAAAAAAATCTCCATCTGAGTATGCAATCGACATGTGGACTATTTGTTTTGTTTTCCATTGCTCCCCTGTTTCACCCATCTGGGTTTAACTGAGTTTGATAGGTTTTTATTATCAAATCTCTGATTTGAAGAACTTGATAGAAAACCTTGAAACTAAAGCAGCGACCCAAGGCGTAGTTGCTCTGAGGGGCAGATTAAGTCTGTGTGTTGTATCAATTTTCAGCCCTTTGTGGCCTAACACTGGTCTTAATCTGTGCCCAGGAAATGGGGCACACACCTGGGGCTGCTTTCAATTACATCCTTTCTAGTTAAGCTAAAACAGGCTGTTAATTAAAACCAAATAAATGTGTTTTTCTTTTATTTTACTTTCCATAATTTTAGTTACTGGGAATACCAGTGAGCTGAAAGAAGGTGATATGCAGCTCACATGACCGTATTCATTTAGTATAATCCAATACAGATGAGGGATGGGAGGGATTTACTGAATTCTACACCGGTTCTGTTAAAAATTTTGTCTTTGTATGTGAATGCATATCATTTACAAACTGCTTTAAATTAAATTGCAAACAAACATCACCAAGTGGAAACACATCAAGAGAAATGTTAGACTCACAACTGATTTAGTGCTAGTATAAATTATGATACTGAATAGTCATCATGCTCAGCATTGGGCTTTGGTTAATCAAAAAACAAACCATTGACATCTGATCAACTCAGATCACTCAACATGCTGATGTGGTTTAAATTTGTTTAAATACAACTCATACACGTGAGGGTGTTCCCTCTTTTATTGATGTTGAGGATGATAATGGCTAGATCAGAGTCAAGTTCATATATCAACATTCCAACATATCAACATGCCAGTAAAATGAATGTTCTTCCAGGATGCTGATCCAGGAACATGGCTGAGGATAAGGAACAATGTAACCTATTATGAATGACAAAGTATGTGTGTATATAGTTCATCCTAAAGTTATATTCATCTTAAATAAATCTAGGTTATAAAATGCAAAAATATACATTGCACAAATAGCAGCCAAGGATCACCATAACCAGCAGATGAAAGCCACATTCTCACTAAAACTCAGGGCAGGTAATCCATGTGGTGAAACACTTTCAGAGTCATCCAAAAGGCAGAAAGTCAGTGACTGGACTTCATCATTGCCAAACGTAAAAGTACAAAGTGCGCCATTACTGGTGTTCAGCGGAAAACCTAATGGAACATTTTTACTGCTTTCAACTTGAAATCCACCCGGAGGCCAAATTTCCAGGTTTTATGGAGCAAAAAGACAAAAAAATACCATTTTTTTCAAAAACAAAATATTTGCTCATCTGCTTCACTTTTGGAGTTTCCCAAATAAAGAGAAAAAGGACTCTGTTAATAGGGAGTAATGTCTGATATCAGCATGTCAGTGCTTTACTTTTGTTCAATTAAGTTCCATATGCTAGAAAAAAAGAGTTTTATAGATGATGGTGATGATTAGAGGAAGATTCAGAAGATGATTAGAGGAAGATCAATGAGAAGGCTTTATTAAAGGTCATAATTGCAATCTCTCTTAATACAGGGGCAAAAACATATCTCCGTGATCGATGCCGACAAGAGAAATGACTTGTGCATAAAAAAAGATGAGGTATACGCTAATCTCTAACTTTGTATCTAGGAGGACCTAAATGTTAAGTCTACGTAATAAATTGGAACTTGGTGTATATGTAACGTGAAAGAATCACAGAGAAGCACAAGTGAATTAGATGCTAAACTTGTCCATTATATATTCCAACAGTCCTATAATACATATAGATGGGCAACATATTGAAGGAAAAAACAACTTACTTAACATTAAGAGTCTTAGCAAAGTGTTGGGCCACCACAAGCCACCAGATTCAGTGTGCCTTAACACAGATTCTATACGTCTCTGGAAGTGTACTGGGGTGGTGAACACCATTCTTCTAAAATATATTCCCTCAATTGGTGTTTTGATCATGGTGGTGGAAAGAACTGGTGGAAAATGCATCACTTTAGAATCTCCCATAGGTGTTCAGTTGGTTTGAGACCTGAGTTACATCATTTTCATCCTCATCAAACCATTGAGCTGTCATGTGCTGTGTGTGGGGGAGGAGTCATCCTGGAAGAGACCACTTCTATCAGGATAGAAATGTTTCATCAGAGGATAAAGGTGATCAGTCAGAACTTTGTATTGATTTGCAGTGACGCTTCCATCAAAAGGAACAATTAGACCCAAACCATGCTAGCAAAATCAGCACCCTCAAACATCTGCACTTGTTGTGTTTCTCCACTCATTTATTCAGATATCTCCTTTAATTTGTTACCCATCTGTAAATGTATTCATATATTAAATATTCTGAAATAATAAGCTGCGCAGTACATATGGCATGCTATATGGAAGTGCGACTGTGTTAAGGACCAGCATAATGTTAGGGTTGGGTCGGGCCCAAATGGGAACAGAAATGGAAGTCATCGTCAAAGTTGAATTGGTCAACCAGGTTGGTGGATCTTATTTTTAATGTCCCTGCCCTGGTCAAGCTTTGGCTCTGGTCACTGTCTGATCAGAGCTATTGCTTCACAAAATATTTTATTGGGATATCCTTAACATACACAAACCTCATACACATTTTCCAAGCTGCCAAATATATCTCATAGAGAACACTTGCATCACACATCACACAGTCAAGGATATCACTTTAAAATATTTCCAAATATATTCTCTCCCTGTAGTTCGTCTTGTACATGGAAGTTTCAAGTTGTAGCATACAACTTTTCATGTACATGTGCATTGGGCAGACGTGACATCAGTCTGCCCAATGTGACCAACCCAGTGTTTCTTTTTGTTGTTCGTTTCTGTTTGTTTCACTTGTCCTATTTCAGTTTTGTGCAAATCACCTTGTGTGCATCCTCATTTAAGTTACTTTTAATGTCGAAAAGAATGTACACAAGCGTCACCATTGACACTGTGTATTCTTTTAAGAGGTTTGCAATGGATTGTCATTCTAGTCATGTCTGTATGCAGTGTAGAATGAGATGTGTTTTTTTAACATATGCACTGTGAGATGACATTGTTCCATTGTACAATCAACATTCAAAATATATTTCTTTGGAGAAAGTTCTGCAGCAGTTCACCACAGTGAGTGCAGCTGTGTTGGACTGACTGCTGTGACCGCATGTGAAAAAATCTGGCACTCTACCGGTCTCTGTGGATCACTTGTTTTTTTGCTGTGTGTTTTTGCTTGAGTAGTCTGCAGCCCTTCGGCCAGACTGCTCAAACAGATGTCATTTTAATCTAAAATGGCGTTATCTCTTGTTTTTTGTTGTGTTTTTTTTTCTTGTGTTGCCGTCAATCCTCCTTCCCCAACAATGAACGTGCTAACTTCAGACATGAAGTGTTGATCGTTGGGTCCCGTCCGTGCACTTGTTATGTGTTCCTTTAAATGATACAATTAAAAAAGAAATCACTTTTGCCATTCACTTGATCTACTTCTTCTTTTCGCAGTGATGCCTCCGACGGATTTGAAATTTAAAATTTTAAATGAGCAAACAGTAGAAATGACATGGAAATTGCCCCCGTCAAGAATAGAGGGCTTCAGAATACAAGTGTCATCAAGTAAAGGTAGGTAGTCTCAATTTATGAGCCTATATATCATTCATTAGTCAGCTTTTACAGCTTTCTGTTGAGTGTACCCCTCAGGTCTGTTATGGGCCCATTACACTTTGCTTCCTTTTGAAAAACTCTTAGAATTTCTAATCTGTCAGAAAATGCAGATCATTAATAAATAAATGGAAACAGTGATAACAAAAATGTATATGCTTCTGACTGTAGGGTTGTGAGTTCAAATCCCAAGACTGCTCGAGAGCCAATGTTGGGCACTTAATCAAGACCCTAACTCTCAGATCTGCTCTTAGACTGTATTGCACCTTACTGTCTACCAAATGTCTAACAAAACAATACATGGAATGTATACTATACAGTAAAACATAGTAGTAGAACCAAGTTTGTATATTAATTGTAGTATAGTAGCATAAAAATTAAATGGCATGCCTCCCAAGTTTGCAATTAGCAGAACAGAACCTTTTATATGTCTATGTTCTTTGTTCTGTCTTTCCTCACTGTAGATGAGCATGTGAAAGAGTTTACACTTCCTGCCTCTGCAAGAAAGACCTCCATCAGAGACTTAACCACTGATGTAGATTATGAAGTAACAATATTTTCATATGCTGGATCACAAGAGAGTATACCTCTCTCTGGTCAGATAACAAGTAAGTCATGTGCGGATTAACCATGCTGTGCTAACCATGTTGGGTTGTTTATGTTGCTTTAGAGGAATAATTCATTTTCTCCTATAGTTCAATCAAGTGGGATTGAAGGAGGTCCTAGAAGACCACAGATTTCAGATTCAATCAGTAAGTAAACCTTACTCCCTGTTTCTCGCTCATTCATTGTCTCTCAACCCCTTGGCTTTTTTTCTCCTGTTTGCTCATTATATTTTTTTCATAAATGCCCCATTGTGTTTTACTTTATGAGTCCAGACAACATTTAGGTGTTACTCCAGCATGAAAACGTGAAGCAGTCCTTGTGTAAGTCAGTGAGTGCCTGTTCCTGTACAGCTGTACGTGGCCCCTCATGCCCAACATAATTAAAACAAGGCCCTAAAAATGCTGAGAGCAGTGGAAAGCATTACAGCGGCTCACTTTACAAGAGCCTCGTGGCCTCCTCCTCCTCCTCCTCCTCCTCTTTCTTGCCTTCAGCAGAAGGCAAATGACTTTTTCTGCCTTAGGCATGGGTGGAGGAGTTCCCTCGGCAGCCGATTAGACAGCTTAATCTAGCTGAGAAGCACACTGATTAAATGCTAGGGATCTTGCACATATGTCTGATACTATTAGGTGGATTAGTTGGCAGTGGAATCAGTGAACTTCAGGAATAATTACTCTTTTACTTAATTACTGCATTGCATGGATGTGACATGTATACATTTGTCATCTGTGTGCTGTATAGTTTGAAGTACAACAAAAGAAGTAATGGATTTCCTGGAGTAGACACACAATCAGGGATGCTTTGTAGGCCTGAAATGCTATTTGGCAAATGCAAAGTGACACCTTTTAAACAACCCTTCCATTTATTAAAGTTAAATATAGTATTAGATCAGTATTGGGTTTCAGCCAATATTCAGAGGCCTCTATTAGCCTCTAATTTCCTTAATAACATGACAGAAATGTGTATCATGATTATAAAGTCAGTGTGAGTACCTTCTGATCCTATAATCCTCTCCCTTGCCTTTTCCTCCAGAATGCTCAGCCAGTGCGGTTGCAGATCTGGTCTTTCTGGTGGATGGTTCCTGGAGCGTAGGGCAGGAGAATTTCAAGCAAGTCCGCAGCTTCATGTCAGCCGTGGCCGGAGCTTTTGACATCGGAGAGGACAAGAGCAGAGTGGCCGTGGTTCAGTATAGCACAGATGCAAGGACTGAGTTCACTCTAAACCAGTACCTGAGACGCCCTGAGCTGCTCCGTGCCATCAACAACCTGCCCTACAAAGGAGGAGACATCATGACAGGTGTTTAGGACACACACACAACACAACACAACACATACTCATAGTTATACATGTGATTAATTGACAGTCTGAATAGCTGCTGGGTTCTTGAACCTGAAAGTTGAGTCAGTCAGCTACAAATGAAAGGTAGTAATTTGGTTGTTGATCTCTGTTTTATAAACTGACCTGGAATTTGAGAAGCTATTCTAGGAATAAATGTTGCCTGTATCAAATGAGTGCAGGTAATTTCTCACTAAATTGTTGATCTAGTAGTAGTAAGTCAGAACAACTGGACTTCTTGTTTAAACTTACAAATGTTTCACTGTTCATCCAAGAGGCTTTATCAGTTTTTCAGTTTACTTTATAGCAAACAAAAGAATCACAGATATGACACAAAAAAGGTTTTGTTCAATAGCTTAACATTCTGGTTTGTGAAACATATATCAAAAAAAT
>CM074963.1:12036057-12060206 GCA_037577455.1 Pangasius macronema
GTGTCATATCTTTGATTTGTGTTTTTTGCTTTAAAGTAAAAAAGCTGGATGAACATCCTCTAAGTGTGGTGATTCCATAATTTTTTTCCAGGGGTTGTAGGTGCTAAGCTAAAGATTTGTACAGCTGCTTATATCATAAAGAAAAACACGTTCAAAACCTACATATGTCTGAAAGGGTGACAAGGCTCTATTTCACCAGATTTGGTCAGATCACACATTTTAGCCTCCGTACATAAATAAACATACACACAAATACGCACAAATACGCACAAACCCACGTATATTTAAGCACGTACCCCATGTATAGTGCACTGTAAGTAAATCAGGACTGTGCTGTTTATGCGGATGTGAGAAGACTCCGAGCCAAACGCTCCAAGGTGCTCCATGCCAAAATCCACTCACGAACCAGCAGTGTGCCTGCAACCACAATTTTAATTCTTATTTCTGACACTTTATAAATAATGACATGGGAATGAATAGTGAGGTGCATTTCAAAGAGAATTTCTTGCAAGGTGAATGCTTACTTTCATTTTATTTGCTGGCATTGTGTAGGTGATGCCTTGGACTACCTGCTGAAAAATATTTTCACGGAAACCGCTGGTGCCAGAAAAGGATTCCCCAGAGTTGCTGTGGTCATCACAGGTGGACAATCGCAAGACTCTGTTGAGGACTATGCTAGAAAACTGAGAAACAGCGGTGTTGAGATCTTCACCCTAGGTATGTGGGAGTCTGATGCTGTCTCTCAAACATGGAAAGCTTTATTTTTATGGTATTAGGTTTCAGAGCTGGAGCAGAGGGATTTCTGCCCTTTCCATACTCACACTTCACTTAATCTGCAGCGAATGGTGGAAAAAAAGCCCTCAAGAAGTCAAAGTCTAATCAGATGGGTTTTGCAGATGCTGCCTTTGGCACTATCGTAGTTTCCTATTCGTGGAGGAAAAATAAGCTGCTTTTGAATGTTTTCCACTGACCTGACCTCCACCTCCTTATTTCAAAAGGCTCACTGTTAATCCAGCTGGATTGCTTTAAAAGTGGAGACGCGATAAGCGGCGGCTGCTTTTCACATGTTTATAGTGAAAAACTAGTGTGAGGCATTCTTAAAGAATGGGTGTTGGATGCTTTTGATTGTATTCACATGCAGCTATCAACTTTACAAGACATTTGAGATTTGACTTTTAAGCAGAAATGAGTTAGTCTTGGGCAAGATTTCAGATTTAGTGCACTTCTATAAATATTAACACTTTTTTTTGTTTGTCTACAAATCAGGCATCAATGAGGCAGATGAAGAAGAGCTGAAACAAATGGCATCCACTCCACATAAAACTCACGTGTATACTGTCTCTAGCTTTGATCTGATCAAGACCGTGCAGAAGGACCTCATTGCACATGTGTGTTCTGGAGTCGAGGAACAGATGATCTCATTGGCCAGTGGCGAGGAAGGTAAAAAAACAGCAAACAAAAGAGCAAGTACACAAGTGAATAAGGTCACAACATGTTACCATGTATTTTAATATATAGTATATATATATCTACAAACTATTAACATTACAAATGGTTTCCCTTCCATTGTATGGTGAAGCCTGTTCGGGCTAAACATTTCTTGCTTCTTAACTAAAGGCCATTTATGATATGTAGCTTAGTGCGTTCACATTATTTATAGACCCCTGAATGGATCCTTGCATCTCGTTGTAGTGGTCGAACCTGCCTCAAACCTGCAGGTCAAAGAGGTGGCATCCAAGTCGATGAGGATGACGTGGGATGCCTCTCCGGGTGAAGTAACTGGCTATAAGATACAGCTGGTGCCTCTGATTGTGGATAGCAAGCGGCAGGAGCTTTACGTCGGTCCCACTCAGACCAGTGTGAATGTGAGGGACCTTTCTCCCGACACGGAGTATGAAATCAGTTTATTTGCCCTGAAAGGACTAACGCCCAGTGAGCCAGTCATTGCTCTGCAGAAGACTGAACCTCTCAAAATATCACTGGGTAAATAGGAATATGCACTTATAATCAGTTTACCATTAGCTAACTACTATGTTCTGTTTGAGGCCAATTGACCCGTTCTGAAATTTTACTAAAATTTGATACTTTTTAATGGTCTCTTAATAATGGCATGTTTTTGTATCCATTAAATGGAATTCTGAGACTTAGGCTACATCAATATTGTTTATATTATTAACAACTGAAATGAAAATAAGATACTGGGTATTGGTCAAGGTGTTCCAACCAAAATGCAATTATTCCACTAAACTGATTGTAACATATTCCTTCCAGAATGTTCCCTTGGAGTGGATGTTCAGGCTGATGTTGTCCTTCTGGTCGATGGGTCGTACAGTATAGGGTTGGCCAACTTTGCAAAAGTGAGAGCTTTTCTGGAGTACCTGGTCAACTCCTTTGACATTGGTCCACACAAGGTCCAGATCAGTCTTGTGCAGTACAGCAGGGATCCACACACTGAGTTTTACCTGAACACACACCACAATCTGGCTGCAGTGATTAAAGCAGTGAGAAACTTTCCATACAGAGGAGGTTCCACTAACACTGGCAAAGCCATGACTTACGTGAGGGAGAAGATCTTTGTTTCCAACCGAGGAGCTCGCACCAACGTACCTCGCGTGACAATCCTCATCACGGACGGCAAGTCTTCAGATGCTTTTAAAGATCCAGCCACGAGGCTGAGGAACAGTGATGTGGAGATCTTTGCTGTTGGGGTGAAAGATGCCGTGAGGTCAGAGCTGGAAGCCATTGCGAATCCTCCTGCTGAAACCCATGTGTACACTGTGGAGGATTTTGACGCCTTCCAGAGGATCTCCAAAGAACTGACCCAGTCCATTTGTCTACGCATTGAGCAGGAACTTCTGAAGATCAAGCAGAGAAGTGAGTAGTCTTTATAAAGCTTTTTACTTCACAATCGATATTTGGTAAATGTAATAATTGAGGTCTGTAGAGAAACCCTGAAGGGATATTTTAGTCTGGTGTGGTGATTTTAGTGTGGTAATTGTAGAGGTACCCCATGACATCCTTACAAAGATGGGACCCCATCAAAGATGTCAGGCTAGATAGCTAGCTCTCTGGCTTATTTACGTTTACATTTACATTTATGGCATTTTGGAAAAGCACACAGACAATATTTAAAAAAAATTAAAGCGCTAATTTAAGTACTTCAGGATGATGTATGTCTTTAGGCTTATGTACGTATGTTTAGCTATTGCAACCAAAGCCTTTTTGTGTAACTCCCAAAACTACATGTGTAAACTATGTAGTGAAGCACAGGGGTGATTTCAGCTAGGTTAAGTACTGTATATCTGTGACGTTTGGACATTCCACCATGATCTTTACATCCACCAATTATTATCTTTTAACAGAACTGATAAACATTTATTTAGCATCTTTACTTTATTTTTTCAAATAGTTTTTTTTTTTTTATATTTTGCTGACCAAAACTAACATCTATGTATGTGACTTGACTGCTGAAATTACTCTTGTAATGTAATTTTAAACTCAAAATTAACAGCAGAGGAAATAATTTACTCACATGCTTACAATTATAATAAGGAAAAAATGGGCCATCTTTGCTTTTTTATTGTTTTTAATCTGATGAACATGTGGCTCACATGTGTAAAGACAAATGGTTGCAGTTTGTTGCAAAGAATCTTAGCCACAGTGACCGCACTACAAATGCAAGTCCCAAATGTATTTGCACATGCCAGTATATTGTAAACTTTTGGCGTAATGTTCTATAATTGTTATATAATGGAAGAAATTGAGTAATGGTTAGATTAAGATGATGGAAACAATTGAATGAGGCTTTTATTTTAGGAATTGTGATCAACTGTGCACACTGTGTTGCAGGTTTGGTATCACCTAAGTCCCTGAGCTTTTCCGAAATAAGCTCCAGAAGTTTCCGGGCCACGTGGACAAGCGATGCTACAGATGTTGAGTCCTACCTACTCCAGTACAAACCTGCTGAAGATCCTAATGCAGCTTATGTCTCCGTCTCAGTACCAGGAGACACCACCACTGCTATGCTGGTCCACCTCACGCCCCTCACTAAGTATGAGGTCAATGTCTTGGCCCAGTATGACAAAGGAGACAGTTTACCTCTCACTGATTTTGAGACTACACTTGAGGGTCAGTTTCTTTCTTTTACTTGTCTTTTCTTTGACAAGTGACACAGGATTTTAAAAATGTTATCTTTAGAATAGATAGGAGCAGCATAGTACCTTAAAGACAGTTAAATTTGCTAATATTAATATGCTAGTCATATATTCTGGAATCAATTCCACTAATACAAAAGTTGTTACTATTATTATATCAACTAATGCTAAATTGATGCTAATAATTAAATAATCCATTGATCAAAAGTGAGACAAATCTGTGCATGAAACTAAAACATATCCGAATGTAAATTCCAATACTAACACATGTCCAGTTCAATACACAGAGTTACAACATGCCATTTGTTATTGTCTGTAAAGCTTTAGTCAATAAGAACACACTATTTTCAGACTTACAGTGTGGAATAGTGGAAGAATGATTGGTTGTAAAATATCGATGACTTATAAAGACCCCCTTCTTGCTGCAGATCGAGGAACTGTACGTAACCTCCGTGTTTCTGAGGAGACCACCAACAGTTTCCGTGTGTCATGGGCACCAGCTCCAGGAGCCGTAGTGAGATACAAGTTGACCTATCTTCCAGTCAGAGGTGACAACACCATAAAGGAGGCCTTTACACAGGGCCCTGAGACCAATATCGTCCTCCAACAGCTCCTCCCACTCACCACTTACAGAGTGAATGTGGCAGCCGAGTACTCATCAGGCACTGGGGAGCAAATGCAAATTGATGGCACGACTAAAGAAGGTGAGTTTCAATGTTGAGCAGGTTTATGATGCGTATTTTCCCTTCACTCATTTTATTTTTCTAATGTTTGATATCCTGCCATTTAGAAAATTCCAACCCCACACGTGTTATTAAGCTTTCAGGATGGAAAGTGCTAATCTCAGGCAACAGGGCTTTCCCTGTGGAAATTTGCACAGCGAGACTCAACACACACACACACAAACACACACACACACTTTTCTGTTTGCTCTGTGGGAGATTATAGGTGATGGAACGTTACCCAGGAGATGAGCCTGCTTGCTAACGCAACAACCATCTATTGGGGGAGGCTGATGGAAATAAACAAACTGATTTCCATTTGCCAAAGCAGTGGAATTCCAGACACTTGTTATCATTTCTCAATGAGGTTAGCGCCTTTGTATGTTGCAGCTGCTCCTATCTGGCTGCTCTGAGTAATGCAGCTGTGATATTTTCAGTGTCTATTATGGCAGAAGGCAAATCTTATGCAATGAGATTTTCTCCAACTCACATTTCATAATGTGCAGATTTTCTTTGTGCTGTGTATGGGATAAAAATGTCTTCCTTACTGTTTCATTTTGACATGAATAAACTCATGCAAAAAAAAAAAGATGTAGACATTTAGGAAGGCATTTTATGTAACGATACAGCTAAAAGTATTTTCCTCCCAGTAAAGACCTACATTATCCAAATGTTTTTTTCTTTTACTAATCTTTAGCTTGACAAATGACAGGATTCACAGATTTCAATAGCTATATCATGTTTTTGGGGTTGAGAACCTAATATCTGATTTGAAATGTAATCCCTTTTAATGCTAGCTTTGTAGATTCCCCAGCCTGGCCTTTGTCCCTAACCACTTGCTCTTCTTGTGCTCCTATAGAGCTAGGCTCTCCACGAAACCTGCGGGTTTTTGATGAGGGAATATCGTCGTTGCAATTGGAGTGGGAGCCAGCGCCGGGTTCGGTGCAGCAGTATGTGGTGTCCTATCAGCCAACCGAGGGTGGAAAGAAAAGAGAATTGACAGTGAAGAGACCGTCTGCCATGCTCAAAAACCTACAGTCTGGCACCGAGTATCAGATTTCTGTCCTTGCACAGTACTCCTCTGGCCTTGGCCAGCCCCTGGAGGGCACCGGCACAACTCTTGATGGTGAGTATATAATCTTAATATCCCTGAACGTGTGCCATTTGTTTGTATGAGTGAGGGGTTAGCTAATAAAGCACATCATATGTCATCAACATACAGTAGGTTCCATAAGCCTTTCTACATAGTTGAGTTCAATTAAGTGTGTAAACTAGCTGTTAGCGTACCTTTTTACTCTTGAAATACACTCATTAGCACATATCGATACAGATGTGCAAGTCAACTGCATGCAATCTACGTCACATTTTGCACTGTACAGTTGTTATGAGGTGAACTGGTCCAGTATGTCCATCCCAGCGATTTTAGTTTGGGCCACTTGCCTTCAAAATAGACTGGGAGTTGATTATTGCATAGTTGTATTTTTCTTTCTTCTTTAAAAATTAAGTGCTTCTTATTGGTCAGGCTTCAAGACGCTAAGGGCAGTTTCAAGGCCTTATGTGAGATGAGAATAAGTTGAGCACAGCCATTTGGAGGTGTCATTTAGGCCAAACAATTGTCCTTGGTGGTGGGGGTGTGGGGTAGTCACAAGAATATAGCTCCTGGATCTGCTCAATATATTAACCGCGAGCAAACATCTACTTGGGAATTAGTGAACCAAGGCATTGAGGAATTGGGGGCATTGAGTTCAATTTCCATAATCTTGGAAGACTATACATGGAGATGAGATGATTTTCTTGTTTCTCTTTCTCATATTCTGTATAAGATATGGTTGAGGAGCAGCAGCCAGATTTTGTATGTCAACTAATTAAAATTAATTGAATATTGTAGGGTCTGCTTATAAATTTTAATGACTGTTAGATGGTCTCACCAAAAACAGGAAAGTGGAGAAATAAGCCTTACCACATTTTCTTAAAACTGCATATACATTAATTAAGTATGTCAAAATCACTTATATTTAATATAGTATAGCATCAGAATTATACCTGAACATAGAAGAGGTATGCATGGGGCTGTTTTTTTTTAAACAGTAGACACTCTTGACATTCGTGAACAATCCCATCTAATCCTGTAGAACATTTGACCAATTCCACACACTCCAGGAGTAATTATCGGTTATATTCCCCAAATGGAAACAACTAAGTAATTTAAACCACAGTGATTCTGTCCAGGATAATGCATTTACTGAAAATGACTGAATAAACCTAGTAAATGCATTTCACAGCACTGCACATGCAACCAGTTTCATTCAATGTTTTCCTGTGTTACTAAAGGTCACCTTTCTCCTATGAGCTTCATATCTGACTGCCCAGTCCCATCCACGTGAAAGTAAAACCCACCCACTGAAAGTGCTATAGTACAACACATTTGCTTTTATGTATGTGAATGCCTTCTTAGGCCATTGATATGTCAATATACCTAGCAACCAACTGCCCCTTTCCATTCAGGGTTTGTTAGAGCGTTGGGAGGCTGATTGAAAGCAGAATGACATTGAGTACCAAGAACTTGCACTTATTACCCTTATTTGCAGTGCACCCACGACTGAACTCTGGCTTGGGTGGAGCAGGAATTTGGTCTGGCCAGGAGAACACTGTATGTGTGGTGATAGTAGTGGTAGCTAGGGGGATGGGTTATGGTTATGAGTCACTTTCTCCTGCAGTGTCAGACATTGTGTGGACTTGCTTGGAATGCAGCAGATCTGTCCTCAAGCTTTGGCTGATGGGTCCGTTTCTGATGTAATCGGGCAGTCTGAGTTTCTTCCTGTCTTTGGTTCCTTGAGCCATATGGAAGGAATTTGACCAATTCAGCAACCAAAGCCCTTTGATTATGATATATTGTGATGTTACTTATTCAGTCCATCCATTGACAAACAGAGCAAGTTTCAATTCTGAACTGACTGAGCTCTGATCTCACAGCTGCTTACATAATCCATTTAACATGCAGCTGCTGGAACTAGGATCAAGTAACTTTGTTTTAGAGATGGTTTCATGCCTAACTTCTAGCAGCAAAGAACGAAATGAAGGCTCCAACACACTCAAGCATTTCCTAGCTATGTGGATAACAGTGGATGCTTAAGTGAGACATTCTGTGCCTTCCTGCATCCAAGAGCTCTCGTCCCATAGATAGCTTGCACAATCAAATACAAAATGAATTAGCTGGAACAGAAATGCAGTAGAAGAGCCATAGGAATAGTGTTTGCTGTTTTAAAGATGTTCGCGGTGCTACCGTCCAAAGAAATGGAGAAAGAAATGGTGTCACCAACCTATTCCAGCACTCCAGCACTTAAGAATATTTAACAGTACTACAACCAAGAGACAAGACCTTACAGATATAGAGACATTTTCACACTGGATTTCCAGTAATGAAGAAAGAAAACAGAGCCTCTAACATACTCCTGAACTTCCCAGATATTTGGAAAGCAGTGAAGCTTAAGCTGAACTTTAAACATCCTGTTCCATCCAAGAGCTGTGGTCCAATTCAATGAACACAAATGTAGTAGATGTGCACTGAAAAGCATGAAAAATATATTATTGCCTACCTTCCAGACATCGAAGAGCAAGAATACTCCATAGATACTTAGAGAACCATGAGTGTTTTGCAGTGCATTGACCTTTGGTCCCTTCCTCCCTCCAAAACTTGTGATCATCTTGTTATCTTCATGCCTAACGTCTAGATGCAGAAAAATAAATGGAGGTGCTGAAATATTCCAGGAATCCCTATGCAATTAGAAAACAATGTGAGTGTAGTAGCATTTTTATAGCACCTTTGTTACCTTCCTCTATCCAAGAGTTGTGATTTCACAGATACTTGCTCAAGCCAGTAAGCAGAGCTTTTGAAACTGTGTAAAAGGGCAAGGTGAAAGGAACTTTGTTAAGATTTCTCTAGGCTGAAATGGTGAAAGAAAGAAAGGCATATTCTGACATATTCCAGGACTCCTTTGCTAATTAGAAATTAATGGGCGTTTTAGCAGTGCTTTGACCTTTTGTACTTTCCTCAATCCAAGAATTGCAAACTTTTAAAGACATTTTAATGCATAACTTCCAGAAGTAGGGAAAGAAACAGAGGCTCTGACATATTCCAGGACTCCTGTGTGTTTTAGATAATAGTAGGAGGATTTTGACCTTTGGTGGGGTATGGAGCTCACTGGTTGGGCGTGAACAGGCTTGTCGACAGCAGCAAGCCACATGAGGGATTTGTAGGCTGCAAGAGTCTTTTGAGAGGCCGCCAATCTCGGGATTCATCTGTGCTGTATCGCTTAACTACTTGCCCTGTGGGATGTTTTTTCTAGGTGGTGGCAAGAAACTCTAGACTTACCTTGATAAATTGGGGGCAATCACAGCCAAAATGCAGACCATTATTGAGCAGACCAAGGTGCTCAGGAAGTCAGTTCAGGATTCCGAGTTTAAAAAAGAAAAAAGCTGCTTAATTAACTAATTCTTGAATTAATTTCAAGGGACAGTGAGAAAATATACTAAATAAAAATCACAGTGTGATCTGTATACCTGGTCTTTTTTTTCAATCTTCAACTGTCCATTTTTGGTGAACCTGTGCCCACTGTAGCCTCAAATTCCTGTTGAAAGCCTATGTGGTCTTCTAATGCTGTAGCTCATTTACCTCAAGGTTCAACGTGTGGTGTTTTCTGCTTTGCGTTTCTGCTTACCACAGCTGTTAAGATTGTTTATATGACTTGCCGTGGCCTTACTGTATGCTCTGGACACTTTCCTCTGACCTGTCTCATCAACAAGACGTGTCCACCCACAGAACTGCTGCTCACTGAACTGCTGCTCACCATTCTGTGTTATGTGTGAAAAACCCAGGGGATTAGCAGTGACTGAAATATTCAAACATTGTAGATCCTTTTAGAGCTAATAAACATCCTTAATTTCAGAGAATCTCACAGAGCTTCTAGGAATATATAACCTAACCTTACAATGTCACAATATAGGCATATATTGTAGTACGTCATTTCACAAAGAAGACTTCAGACATTCAGTTTTTGCCATATGAGGAGTTGTTCTGACAAGTCACTTAGGGGGATTACGTCGGGGGGGATTCCCAAGATAACATAGCTTATCTATGATATTTATTACACACACAAAGTTGGTCTTAGCCTTCAAGGATCTTTTATCAGTGCTGAATGTAGTACCATGGCAAATGGCCTCTTTGAATAACGCTACAGCAAAAGAATATTCTATGTATACAGCCTACTCTTGGGATAGTGGAAGTGGTAATGCTCAACATAGGGCATGTTTGATTTTAGGATTTTTCTCCTAAATTCACAGAAAAAGAATCAGATGAAATTAATAGAGATCAGTTAGCACTTTATACAACATGTTGCATGTTAAACATTTCAAAACATGAGGAAGAGGAGATTGATTTAAGTGGGAATTCACACAGATTTGGGATGCAGAGTTTCAAGAGGCAAAGAGACATGGAAAAGAAGAGGTGTGGAAATGAAATCAATCTTAATCAGTTGGTGTGGAGATGGCCAAAAGCAAGGTTTTTTTAATTTGCATAAATGACTGTTCTACGTCGTGGACCCTTGACAGTTGGCTCCTACTGGGAAGGGAGAGACTGTAAACCTTTTTACGCAAATGTGTTTGGCTTTGGCCTCGCTCTAAGGCCCCTGACCCCGGGGATATTATTCAATTCAATCCTGCTGGCCTTTTCAGCACTTACCCATTCTGAAGGTCAGTTAGGGGGATTACTTTAAGACAACATAGATTTCTATGACGTTTATTACAAACACAAAGTTGGTCTTCAAGATTCTTTTGTCAGCACCAAATGTAGTTCCATGGAAGCCTGCCTCTGTGGAAAACTCTAACTTCAAATGGGGTTATGTTATAAGCATATTCCACGTGAGCAGCCTACTCTTGTAATCCACACTAATTTTGTCTAAATTGTTCACAAGTTGTGACCCAGTGGTTATATTTTAGGCAGAACCCAAAACCCATTGAAATTGGGTTTATGGTCAAGGGTAAGTGTATATT
The DNA here is from genome assembly GCA_037577455.1 of Pangasius macronema. Taxonomy (NCBI): domain Eukaryota; kingdom Metazoa; phylum Chordata; class Actinopteri; order Siluriformes; family Pangasiidae; genus Pangasius; species Pangasius macronema. The sequence goes on from CM074963.1 coordinate 12,046,982, forward strand.
TTTAGTTTTTGAGGGAAATATTGTTATTGCCACAGTCACTATGTTTTTCTAAAGAAATGTATAAAAGGCTTAATGACTACATGGTTGTTAGCTAAATAGTTAGTCATTAATTATCTTATAATCGGTGTAGCTTACACTTAAAAATGATCAAACCCGTCCTGTAAGATTACATCTGCAGTATTATTTCCAGGTTAAGGCTTTTTGTACATAGGTATGTAATGCAAAAAAGGCAAAAGTCTCTATATATTCTAGCATGTGTCTTATATTTTGAATGGAAAATAACAGGATGCAGATTTGTTGGCCATAATTGTCGTACGGTATAGCGTACACACTACAGACACTTTGAGAAGTTATGGACTTCGGGTCCGAAGACTTTGAGAATTTTTCTGAGGTGGTAAGATGGCAGCCTGTAGACGAGAGCCTGAAGACATGTATTTGGCTGCACATGTGCAGTAAAGTAAGGAAATGAAAAGTATGCCAGAGCAGAAAAGGAATGCTTAAGGGGAATACTGTGTGTGATAGATTATTTTTGGCATAGCTGGTGGAAAGGTTTAGACAGTGCCTACTTAGCAAGGCTTATCATAAATCTAATGCTTTTATCAGCCTTGAAACGGAAGTCCTGCTGTTCTTTTCTATGTAGTTTTTTAGTGTAACAGTAGATGTGTTTCTTTTAACCTGATGATAGGTCACATCTTTGCATTTAGTAGCTTGTTCGTTTAGAAAAGCGACTCTGTCTTTTAGTCTGAACGGTACCCTTAACGTAATGGTAGACTATGGTACAACTTCGGTAAGTCTATGTTAGCTCATTGTTAGTTTTGGCCAAAAAAATGGATTTCTAGAACCTTTGGGATTTGTCATGCTAGTATTTATTACAGATGAACATAGCAAAAAAAAAATGTAGAGGAAATAGTAATGCTAGGCTATAGTGCAAAGGTTTGAATTAGCATATAAATCATTTACATATAAAAAAGAGTCTTGACCTCGTAGCTTACTCCATAATTACGTATGTTTCAGTAAAACACATACATTTAGTAGATACGACTTTAAGTCTCGAATAGTGTGTAATGAAATTATAACAGACTAAGGAAAAAACAACCGATTCAACAAAAAGCTGGAACTGTAATGGAGGGATTTGGTTCGCCATTCTGGAGAATTCTGTCTATCACATTGTTCCAAAATCTCCCATTGATGTTCAATTGCGTTGAGATCTGGTGAGAGTGAAGGTCATAGCATACGATTTACACCATTTTCATCCTTATCAAACTATTTAGTGATTTTGTCATGTGCTGTGTATGTGGGTATGGGGGGGCGGGGTGTCATCCTGGAAAAGACCGCTCCCAGAAGGATAGAAATGTTTCATGATAGGATAAAAGTGTTCAGTCAGAAGAAGTTTTCAACTGAATTGAATTGGATTTGGGACAAGTGGACCCAGACTCTACCAGCAAAATCGATAAACAACCAACAGCATAACAGAACCATCGTTTTATTTATTTTTTATTTTTTATTTGTCCCGTCTATAAATATTGGTTTGAAATTGAGATTTGAGTGTCAAAATCTCAATGTACTCTATATTGGAAAGAGGATTTCCTAAGAAAATCCATCTTTATTGTAGCAATAAATCTCCATTCAGCCCTGATTTCCTTCTGCAACATGCTGGCTAAATGATGCTGGATCAGTGCAGATCTAAGTGGGTGTCTTGAATGGCATCTTTGTATATACTGGAATTCATTATAGACTTAACTGCAGGCAAAACTGCACATATATAGCCCAAGCAAGGCTTTTTATCTTCAGAGCTGATACAGTACATTGTGGCCACACACGCTGAGATACTCTATTTCCAGCTAATGTCCATAATGGCATATACTTTATATATAGAGCAGATGTTTTTGGGGGGAAAAAAATGGAAAGACTCCTGTTATATGACAGTAGTTCTGTAGTCAGCATGTAAGCCATGTACTTTAACTAACAACTCTTAGCACAGTAAGAGATTATAAATATAGAGGTTATATGCATCTGTGTGTGTGTCTGTGTGTCTGTGACCCAGCTGCTAATTTCTGCGGACCTGCAGATTAATTTATTTCCTTCACATTAGCGCTCAGTGGGGAGAGGAAGCTGACAAGCAGTGATTAGCTTGCTACTCCCAATTCATATAAAATCAAGTGGGAATTCTCCCATAAATCCAATTTGGTTTTGAGAAAAAGAAAGTTGCTGCAATTTCCTCATTAGCCTCTAATTTACTAAGCTGTGTGTGTTCTCTCCACAGAGCTTGGCTCGCCCAGAGACCTGATAACCAGCGATGTAACAGATTCAAGCTTCATGGTGTCATGGTCAGCCGCTCCAGGCCGTGTCAGGCAGTATCGTGTCCGCTGGATGTCGCAGTTTAGTGATGAATCAGGGTCTATAAATGTGCCAGGAGATGTGACAAGCACTCTGTTGGAGGGCCTAAGCCCTGAAACTCGGTATCAAGTGTCGGTTTTCGCCTCCTACAACCTTGGAGAGGGAGAGCCTCTGGTGGGAGAAGAGACCACTGATGGTACGTTCTGTTTATTTTATCTAAAATTCTTTTGTATAAAACTCAGGATGCAGCTGCTTTAGTAGCTACATCTTTAAAGGTCCCGTCTTCTTGGGTAACTTGAAAGGCACAGAGAAAAGCATCGATAACTGTGTATTTCTGGTTCTGTATGCTGTGTGAATGAATTAGCTCCATAAGCTATGAGGTAATGTTCATATTAACTAGTTAACTTTAACCACAGAATGACTTCTGCTGATCTACAAAATATGCTAGTTACATTAGTACACATACATAGAGCCATGGCTTGGTCTACAATTTTTTTTTTTTTTTGGTGTAAGGGTATGATACCACAGACAGGAAAGGGTTGCTGCATCAGGCACTGCTAGAAACATTTTTAGTCTCTTTAGCTACCCCACTGAATTCGAATATTGCATTCAATTATTAAGATTGGACACAGTGGTGTTTTTTTTTTTTACCTTGGGGGTTTTTGTGACATTAATTCTTAAAAGGTCTTTAGTACTGTACTCTCGGAGAGGTAAAGAATAACACTAGCACATATTATCCCAGTGAGGAGAAAGGCATTTAAAAGATGTGTAGAAGCTGCTTTGCAAGGTGTTCATGAGATGTTCAGATTTTTGGTTGTAAGTTATCTGAGAATGTTGACAGCTATTGTGGTCATAACATACAAGTTGTCAGAAATAATATGGTGAATTTTCCTGTATATCAACTTGTCCTCACTACATTTTGCAAGGTTATTATTACAGAAAGATTCCCGGTCAAATTCGAAGTTCAGGCAGGATGTATAATTAACGTTCATGGTCAACTCTGCGCATTTGTTCACTGGGATTGCGTCCTTGAACCATTTGGAAAGTTTTTTAACGCATACATTTTTGATAGTTAGTTTCTGTTGGCTCCTTTTCGTGAACCTTGGTTTTGTGAACCTCAAACCAGAGTGTGCCAAGACAATGATGGACTAACCCAAACTCCCTTACTAGAGATTTAACACAGTCACCACTGCAGCACCTCAGATTTCTTTTGTGATAGTTACTGCTGGTAAAACCACATTCATTTACAGCTCAGTAAAGCCTGACCCCATGGTCTGATATATCATATTAAGATCGGTGTTTCGGGGTTAGTCAGACGGATTCTTTTTTGCTGAGACCATGTAGAAGTGGCAGGAATCAGTCATATAAATATATAAATGGGGTTTGGAGTCTCCTTGGCTGTTCCTCAGTGGAAAAAGTGAGTTGATGGTTGTGAGAGAAGAAGGTGGGGGGGAAGGGGGAGATAACATCATGGCAATGGAGTGAAAGCATTTTATAACCATGCATCTGTGCACTGGCGGCTCTAATTTGGGCCGTATGTCAGAGACAGGGTCTAACAGGCTTTGGACATGCTTAGTTAAAGACCGTATGCCTTCTCCGTCTACACATGGATGTGCAAGGAAAGTGAGTGGAGCAATGGAAACTTGCCTATGTGAGGCATATGCAATGCAAGGAGTCGTGAGGAAGGAATTTTTGCGGTTTTATATCCACGTTAGAATCTTTTTTGGGTGCTTAGCCCCATTTCCTTTTAACAATGAGTCCCTGCGCCATATGTGCATTTTAAATGGAGCTCGTTCTCTGGTTAAGGATGCAAAAGTTCGCTCAGGTCAATCAGAGCACTGGATTGCCACAGTTCTTTCCGTTCGTAAAAGCGTTCCTAGTAAGTCTTGGAGTCAGTCATTTCTTGGAAGTAAGAGAGATTTGGATGAGAATAAGCAAAAAATATTAACAGATAGTCTTTGGCTTTGTTGAACAGGAAATGACAGTCGAAGGCCACTTCAGAAACACAGAGAGAATAGTTCAGAGAAACTGAAATCTTGAGCATAATTTTATTCTTATCGGCAGTTTAATGAATGTTGCTGTGTGTTTTATGGATTTACTTCATCTGCCATCCCTATATAATTTTTTAATAGGAACCATATTCAGTTGTTTGTTATTGTAAAATTTAAGTTTAATCCATCAGATGTCTCTGGATTATTTCAGGAAAGCAAAAAAGTGAATTGAGATCCACATAATACAAGAGTGAAAACGTAGCAAGTCAATCTCTGCACTTCCAGCTACTGTTTTAAAGCCCTTCTTAATATTTTCCGCTGTTCAAAACACTCCTTTTCCCTAACCTTCTTTTTTCCAGAGTGACAAGGTACTGCTGGTAGTAAGGCAGTATACTATTATTATTATTATTATTATTATTATTATTATTATTAGTATTAATTTCTCTGTGGACCAAATGTCCACTAAAAACTATACCAGTAGTTTGTCTTACTATTGTATTACTGCCAGATACCAGGAGTCTTTCCACTTGCTCCAGATGAAGGTTGATTAGTAAGGGAAGCTTATAAATTCCAGTTTAGCTCTGTGCAAACTGCATAGCTTAGTTGTCTGTGACACACTCTTTTATCTGTCTGATGATTTAGGCATGTGCTAAAACTGTTCAGATATTGAAATCCTGTTGTTTGTGTCTCCAGCTTCCGCTGCTGCGAAGGCACTGACAGTGTCTGACGAGACGGAAAAGTCAATGAGAGTGAAATGGCAGGCGGCTCCAGGCCGGGTGCTGAGCTACAGAGTGACATATACGCCCCAGTCTGGTGGCAGACAGCTGAGCGTGAAAGTGCCGCACAATGTGACATCCACCGTGCTGAAGAAGCTGCAGCCCATGACCACATATGACATCACTGTTCACCCTATTTACAGGCGTGGAGAAGGCAAAGCAAGGCAAGGAGTAGGAACCACACGTACGTTGGCCCAATTCAAAGCGCATGAGTGACAGGGGGCGTGTGTGTGTGTGTGAGAATAAGTGAGTGAGTGAGAGAGAGAGAGAGAGAGAAAGCTTAATTCAAGTAAAAACTTCGATTACAATTTTTATGCATTGTAATTTTGAACAGTATACTGAGATTTAACATCTCTATTGACTTCATAGTAATACAATTGTGAGAGTGATTTTATACCCAATAACCAACATCAAGGCACCTAATATTCACACCTTTATTTTTCTTAACATATTTAATCTGAAGCTGAATAATAGAAGATTTAGCACCTTGATCGTGAGGAATGACAATTGAAGTTTGATATTTTCTGGTTACCCCAGAAATTTCCTTTTAAAGATTCCTTTCTGAATGTGATGCAGGAGCATCATGGACATTTTGACACTAATAGATGGACCGTTTTTCCACCATATTTGTTAAACTGGCTCTGGTTCCCTGGTGGACTAGTGCGGTGCTCTCATTCCTGTGGTCCCGGTTTGATTCCTGGTCAGGGAACCAACCCCAGCCACTGGAAGGTTGCATGAGCCAGTGCACTCTCAGTGCTGATCCCAAGCCTGGAAATGGGCAGGGTTGCATCAGGAAGGGCATCTGGTGTCAAACTTGTGCCAGAATCAATATGTGGATGGGTGAACCCCTGTAGTGACCCCAAATGGGAGCAGCTGAAGGAGGGGGGGAAGAAAAAAACATTGTTAAAATGACTCAATGTACACAACGTAATAATTACAAGAGCGAGAACTTTTCCACTATGTATATTTATATTTTCACAGTAAAACGCTGTTAGATCCAAAAACAGATTTTTTAAAATCCAAAACCAATTCAAAACCAGATTTTTCATCTTTTTGGCTGTTTATTAGAATTCACCAACAGTAACATCTGGCAAGTTTTCCCAGACCACCACATTAGCAATCCTCTCAGTTATTGGTATCCCATTATTGTCACCCATTCACCCATTATTGACATGAGAATCATTGATTTTGTAGTTTAAATCAAAGTCTTCTTGCTACCAAGAGATATACACATTGGTGATTATAAGTTGCACTTGCACGATAGATAATTGTTCTTACAGGATGTTAGATACTAACATTTACATTTACATTTACTGCATTTGGCAGACGCCCTTATCCAGAGCGACTTATAATAGTGCTTTGAAGTCTACCAAAAATATATTCTGATATTGGCAGGGTACTTTGTTTACATTATTAAACAGCTTGGCATAGTTAATATGTCTGCTGATAATCAAAAAGAAAAAAAATTATTAAGTGAATTCTGTAATGTATTTGAAGCTCAAATGTCAACTCACATATAAATGTAAACCAGCTCTGTTAATTGTGATTGATTTTTAAGTAGACCAGTTACACCCAAAGATTAGAAATTACACCCAAAAATTCTTCCTCGTGCTTCGGGACCCTCCTAAAGACACACAGGCGGGAATGTGAATAAGAGATGAAGGGAATGGGAGCAGGGAATATGATAACTTTATTCCAAATTTATAAAGATCAGTCATTTTTATACAGTATTTCACAGAACAGGGTTAGGGTTAGAGTTAGGGTTAGGGTTAACCCTAACCCTAACCCTTAGTTAATAGTATCGTTACTATTAATAATACTATGTAACTATATACTATGTATTAATATAGTTATTAAGTTAAAATGCTTGGTGTGTCTCCTCTCCTGTTACTGGTGTACTACATGTTGAAGTAGTTGTTGTACACAATTCTACCGATAGACACAGGCAGACAAAAAACACGTCATAGTGGAATGTTAGCGCCAAGAAACCTGCAGACCTCTGAACCGACCAAAACGAGTTTTCGTGTGACTTGGGACCCAGCACCGGGCGATGTGCGTGGCTACAAAGTCACGTTTCACCCAAGTGATAATGAAGTGAATCTCGGAGAGATGCTTGTGGGACCATATGACAACACAGTCGTCTTAGAGGAGCTCAGGTAGGGTGAAAAATGTTCCTTTTGAACTGTTTACTTCCAGTCTTACACTCTTCATTTTTGCTGAAGGTTGTTGTCCGTGTTTGTCCGCAGAGCAGGAACTAAGTACTCAGTGGCTGTGTTTGGAATGTTTGATGGAGGACAGAGTTTGCCTTTGGCTGGAGAGGAGAGAACAACACTAATCGATCCACCTGAACCCCCACCCATGGACCCTCCTGGTAAAGCTTCACTATACATAACACTTACACAACAACGCTTTAGAAGTACAGGCAACAGGATATCAAAGGTGCACTATATGAAAAATCAGAAAGGAATAAAACACAAGTGTTAATGTTTGTGAAAAAAGCTTTTTTTGGACTTAAAATGTTAAAAACCCATCTTGAAAAACTCAGTTACAGCTTCACCCTGGCAGAGCTTTGACACTGGAGACTCCTTCCAAAAATGCTAAATAAACGTCTCCTCACAGAAAATGTCACCATATCAACAATATGTTATTGTTTTTTTTTTAAATGGGGAACGTTTGTTGTACTGAATTAGTCCCTCTAAACTAGCTGTTCCTATAGAAATGATAATGTATTAGAATGTGCTCATTAATATAAACCAGTGATCTGTCTTTCAGCCAAGACTACTGTCTGAGCCATGGCGTTATAGAAAAATAATCCACACCTTCTGGCCAATCAGAATTGAGCATTCAACAGCACCGTGGTACAAATTCATTCAACATATCCATGTGCGCTGATTTTTTTGATAACGCATTTCTCTGACTGATACACTGGAAAATATTTTTGATCCTTTGCTACTTTCACTTGCCAGAGTTTGATCAGCTATGCAGCGTTTCATCGTGTATAACAAGATGTCCCTACTTGTGCCACAGCAAACAAACAAGCCAAAGGAATGTCACGCCTGTCTCTATTGCCTCCTTCTCTTTCATATTTCACTGGTTCTGAGAAGTCCTTGTTGAAAAGGCACACAGTGCTTCCAGTTAATAGCCACTTTGCAGCCAAGAGAGAGAAAAAGAGAGTGAGAGTTGTGCGGCGTCGCCACAGAGCAGCGTGAGGCTAGGAAAATGTTCTGCTTATCCAGTGAGAGCTGAGATTAGAGCCTGACCCTGGGCAAAAATTCCTTCTTCAGTGGAGCTCAGACACAACGAACCTTTACCCTGTAGATTCTGATCTGAAGCCACATTTTAAGCTATATCTAGACGAAAAGCTCATTCCTGTGCTCAGTATTGTTACTATTTCATAAATATCAAGCAAAACCGTTTTTTCTAGTAGCTAAATTGTCGAAGCCAAAAAGGGCCTGATGCCAGGAGAGCTAGTCAGAGAAGGAGAGAAGAACCTTTCTTGGTTTAATTCAGCCAAGGAAACTAAGGGAATCCAGACCGTGACACACATATAATTCTATAATATTTTTTTTCAAAACATACGAAATGACTTTTCTTTTTTTGCATGAATTGACAGCACTATATAAGCATTTTCAATCATACAAAAAAAGCCATTTGATGGAAACAAGCAAAATGTGCAAAGCATTTTCTTTTATCTCTTGCTTTATGCGTATAATGTCTATGGAAACTTCTCGAGTGCTTCTCTCCTGTTTTCACTCCTACTAGTGTGGACTTTTTTTTTTTTTTTTTTTTTGGTAAACCATGATATCTGATTCACAACTAGCCAAGGAACTCAGCTGAAAAAAGAAACATCTTATATTAAAAAAAAAAGAAAAAAAGATTTTCAGAATACAAATTACTCAACTCAAAAGGCTTACTCAACATTTTGACCTCAACATTTTGAACTGCAACTCTGTCTCCAACTTGCAGGCAGACTTCTGGCTTTCCTTTGAATTAGTCATGAATAAATCAGTGTGCTATAACGTGTTTTCAATTGCAGAGACAGAGGCAGTGTGTGCAGTGCACTAGTCTCTTTGCAGGTGTCTGGAGCTGTGGAATGGAGGAATGTGCCATAACTCAGGGAGGGCTTTGCTCGTATATCACTCATCTACAGACCTTCTTCTTCTTGAGGAGACAGAGGCCATCATGTCTGGCCTCCAGGGCTGGATACCAGAAGAGACTGGATACTGCAGCAAGAACAAAGATGTGGGGGAAAGGGGGGAAGGGAGGGGGAGGGGACATAAATCTTTGTGCAAATTGTCCATTGTTTGAAAAAAAAAGAAATAAATTTTTTTACCACATGAGCATTTTTGAACTAAGGTCTTGTGAATATGTTTCCTCCTGTGCTTATTGCATTTCCTGTTTGCTTCCTCTTTCTTTAATCTTCCTCTTAGACTCAGGGGTTCCTTGTCGCTAAAGCTTTTTGACTTTGTGTCTCTGTGTGACGGGTGTCCTCCATGTCCTCGTTCCACAGATGCTCAGTGTAAAACCACAGCCAAAGCAGATATAGTTCTGCTGGTGGACGGCTCCTGGAGCATCGGGCGTTTGAACTTCAAGACCATTCGGACCTTCATCGCTCGCATGGTGGGCGTCTTTGACATCGGACCAGACAAGGTCCAGATTGGTGAGGCTCTGGTGCTTTGGTGCATTTTTTAGAGGCACAGATTTATTGCAATGACATAACACTTCTGGACGCCAGATGTGAGCTCTGATTTGGGGCCCCGAAATGAGTTATTACCTGAATTTTGCAATGTCCTTCAGTTAAACGTGTGAAGACAATATAAAATAAAATGAGATTCTCCTGAATATTTATCAGATCTGACATTTAATCTGCATTTTTTTCTAGGCTTGGCTCAGTACAGTGGAGACCCCAGGACAGAGTGGAACCTTAATACTCATCGCACCCGCGAAAGTCTCTTAAATGCTGTGGCCAACCTGCCATATAAAGGCGGAAACACTATGACGGGTACATGCTTTGATTTGCAATGTTTAGTCAATGTTTATTATATAAGTAGATTCACTGTATAAGTATATCTGCATGTAAATTTATTCAGTATGTTGGTGATAGTTTGGTAACATTTTCTCCAAGAATTTTTAGATAGTTTAATAAGTGCATGTCTCCATCCTGGCTAAACTTTTGCTTCATTGATTTTCTTTCCTACCTACTCTCTACTGAACAGGTTTGGCTTTGAACTTCATCCTGCAGAACAACTTTAAACCAGAAGTTGGGCTCAGGCCTGATTCTCGTAAGATTGGTGTCCTCATTACTGATGGAAAATCACAGGATGACATTATTGGTACCTCCCAGAATCTGAAGAACGAAAACATCGAGCTTTATGCCATTGGTGGGTGTCCAAGTTTAAAAGTAGCTTTTTCCCAAAACTTTAAGTAGTTAAATTCCTCTTAGCTGGCTGATTTTGATTAGAGATACTTGTATCACGCTTGTTACCATAGGCTTATACTTTTGGAGAGCTCATGAAACCTTTGATATGCAAATTATTAGAAGATTTCAAGCAACTGAACCTGTGTGCTATGCTAGTCAGCTAGCTGTGTAGCATGTTATGGTATATTTTGAAAGCCTTGCTAGGACATGAAGGCATTTCTGATTAATGCATATTCTTAGATACAGATGTTCTTAATGAATATAAAGGTGTAGAGATGTTCTTAAATTATTTTGAGCGGTTTCCAGTTTCAAAAGCATAAAAAATGTATTCAATAACAATTGATGATTTCAAACATAGACTAGCTTTTAATGCTTACAAGACATTCCGAGGTTGTGTAATGAACTGAGAAGCAAAAATAGACATTTGGTTCTGGACATATAGGTGTGAAGAATGCTGATGAGAATGAGTTGAGGTCCATTGCCACCGATCCCGATGAGATCCACATGTACAACGTTAATGACTTCTCCTTCCTGCTGGACATTGTCGATGACCTCACCATAAATCTCTGTAATAGTGTCAAAGGACCAGGTAAATTCCATAAAAAAAACTCATTTTTTGTCATATAGTTTGAAGCTGAGCTGGATTTCAGATGTTACAGGCCATTGATTTTGATGCCGTGGGTATAATGTGAACGTAGATGAGTAAAGGGAAGGATTGGATGTGTAAAAGTGTGTTTGCAAAGGTTAATCCAAGAATTGTAGTCTACAGACCAGGCAGGGGCAAATGCAGAAAAATTCCATTTTAATGAAAACTAGTAGAAGATAAAATAGAATAGTTTCTTAAAACACCAGAAATCCCAAAAGTTTTATACAGACTTACCAATGGGTGTGTAAGTAAAAATGTGTTGTGAAATTAATTAACAATCATGGCCACATGCTAATGATGGTATAAAAAGTAAAGAACAAAATGGGACATATGGCATACAGATTATGATGGGTCAATGGGGACAGAATCAGTGTGGTTTTGACAGTCAGATTGCATTGGAGTTTCAATAGTTATCAAGCAGGAGCTGGGAAGGACCTTCTATTGTGATATTCCATACTGAATAAACTTGAAGAGGAAGATTGTAAATCAGAGCTGTGCGAGTTGACCGAGGTGAACCTCTAACCATCATAGCAGTTACCTCTCAAGACTTTGTTTTAAAAATACATTTCACTAAAAAGCATAACAATGCAATAACTCTACAATGGAGTCCAGATATTGAGCTCAGTTCCTCCCAGGAGCGTAACATTGATTTACCACACACCGAACGGTTACACTATATCCTCAAACAGGCCAGCCCCCAAAGCTACTGATATATTGTCCACTTCACCTTTTTTCGACAGAAACTAATACACCTCAGATAGATTTGTGGCTTGTGTATATCCTAGTGCGAGAGCTGTTTTCCACTCCACTTTGCATTTTTTTCCATTGCTTATGAAGGAGGAGGAGGTCCAGGTACTCCCACTGATCTAGAGACATCAGAGGTGACTCAGTACTCCTTCCGTGTCACTTGGATGCCCCCTGATGAACCTGTGGAGAGATTCCGGATTGAATATGTCCCTGTGGCTGGAGGCAAGACTGAAGTGGTGAGACTCCCTGAATGCTACTGGCTTGGCCCTGTAACTTACAAGGAACACTTCAGTCAGAAATAAAATCTGGCTGTTTCCAAAGGTCAACCAACCAGTCAACTCGTTTGGTGTCTGAAACTTTCTGAAACTTTCTGAAAGCTTCTTTAGTTTTTTACTGGAGCTATGAGATTTCTAGCTAGTTTAGCACTGTAGAAATTGCATGTCTCAATTAGAAACTTAAAATATATCCCATCTCTCTGAAACAAAATAGAATAAGTCTAAATCCAACCATTCCAACTGTGACAATATTATCATCTGAATCACTTCATGCAAATCGGCCTTTGATTTTTGGGCCGTACCGTTACCTGATGCTTGCTGTGATGTTAAGTTATGTGTTGAGGAAGCAATGATTCTTTCTTAAGATGGAGCTGCAGTTGTTTTTAACTCTGCAGCATCCCTTTGTCCACACAACAGTGAACTACAGTCTCAGAAGCAACATAATTTAACCTGAAAATCTTCCTTAATAGCAGCATTAGCATTGGAGCTCCACTATGAAACTAATGAAGCAAACTTCAGACACCAACAAATGTCTTGGTTGATTGACATGGGGGAAATTGTACAAATATCATTTTTGGCTGAAATAATTTTTACACTCTTTTTCCTGTAATGAACACTACACACGCCATCATCAGTCTATTCAGCTGATTCATCATCATCAGTCTATACTGATAGGTTGCTTTATAGTTGTGAAACAGCCAGTTTAGATATGTTTACAATGCCTGGTTTCTCCACAGAAATTTTTCCATTCAAGTGCCCCGTGTTTTCCGTCGGCCTATTAGAGGCATCATAAAATTGAGGTTTTGTGGCCAGGCATGAGTGCTCCAGAACTGACTCAACATTGGTTTGAATTTTTATTGGATATCTTACAGTGGAAACAACTGCTATTATATAATAAGATCAAATTTATACCACATATAAATCTGTCTTATGGGAGGTCTGATTACATGTTACGTCCCTGCTATTCTTATATATATATATATCTATATATATATATATATATATATATATATATATATATATATATATAGACA
>CM074963.1:12065697-12131088 GCA_037577455.1 Pangasius macronema
TATACATAACTATATATATATATATATATATATATATATATATATATATATATATATATATATATATATATATCTCACTTTTTCCTCCAGTGTTTTTTTATATCTAATGAGATTCTCATATAAGTGCAGTGAGGTATGATTTTATTGTAAACTACTTCTATGTTTGAAGATATTAGAGTTTTGGTCTCAACAGGATATTAAATATCAGTCTTCTGGTCTCTGGGTTATCTGGTGGATTGAAATATTTGGTGTTTTCAGAATCAGGTTGTAAAAAAGACCTGATTTGCCTTAGTCTACTATGATCCATAGCACATTTCTGTTGTTATTGTTACGATACTCTTCTCTTCCATTATCTATAGACATTAAACAATTATTTGGCAGGTTTAATTATTTAGATTTTTTACAGATGTATGTGGATGGTGAGGAGAACACTTTGGTGCTGACCAGCCTGACACCTGACACGGAGTACGCAGTGAGTGTCTTCTCCATTATTGGCGAGGAAAGCAGTGACCCCCTCAAAGGCACAGAAACCACCTGTAAGTTGCGCAAATATTTACCTCCTCTGTGCTGTTTGTTTTACTCGTCTTCCAATTTCTTCCACTCCATCCTACTTTATTTTACGTCAGATCAATTCTGCGACCACTTCCTCCACTCTAGACACTTGTAAATACCACCCTGCAGGCTTTTTTGCTTAGGAATGACCCTTGTAAAGGTGGACATTTACTAACCATATGTTACTGGCAGCTACTGACCATAAGACCATGTGTCACCAACTTCTTATTGGTCAGTGAATGGCCCTAGATGTTTAAGTTGTTTGTTTTAATCATGTTTGTCTGTTTGCTAAAGGAATAACCCAAATTAAATGGCCAAGACATCTTCTGTGTCTGAAATTTGAAGCTGTTCTCTTTTTTACACTCTTAACTTTGCTAGCAAATATCACACACATGTCAAACTGCGTCAAGTTTCTTAAAGTAATATTAAACAGACTGACACTTGATGACACACTGGTGTGTCTCTTAAAAAAATAGACTACAGGACATTGCAGAGATTTAAAAAAAGAAGTTGTAGTGGCCATCTAGGAGCCGGAAACCTTTTTTTTTTCTGAGTGCATAATTTGGTGTCACTCCACCATGCAAACATCACCTACTCACACAAAACCTACTGCAAACCTTAGGCATCCACCTGCTTAAATACTCAGCTAAGATACAATACATTGAACAGACTACCCTCTGTGGCTGTAACACCTGGACTTCACTTTGCTTCTGCAGTGCCCCTGCCTGCTGTGAAGAGCATGACGGTCTATGACGAAGGTATGACCAGCATGCGAGTGAGATGGGAGATAGTAGAAGGCGCTAGCGGCTACATGCTCAAGTACAGTGCTATCAACGCCACTGTGAGCACTGAGGAGAAAGAGGTGAGATCTGGACCACATGCAAATGCTTACTCAGCCTTTCCATATCCACTTTATGAAGCATGCTGGCAAGGTTCCTGCCAGTGGTTTCTCACTTCCAGATGGCAAAATGCAAGAAAGCTATGTTTTTACTGTGCTGTTTAGGCAAGTGCATACAAAAATCAGACTTATGGGACCCAAGAAGGTAATGGCAAAGATTAGATCATGTTGGGTATGTGACAGCTGTTTTTCCCCTGAAGTCATCGTAGTGATATGAACCAAACAGGATTTGAGCAGATGCTGTATATTTTTTTACTTTCTGTTTTCTAGAGGGGGCTGTAGGGCTGGCAGAAATAGCCCCCCAAATTAGGAAAAGACATTAGGGAACAACCAGCTTTAGTTTTGAATGAGGCACTCAAAAAATGCAACAAGTCCTGTCTGGCTGTGCTGCCTTCCCTCTAACATCCGGTCTCTCGGTCTCCCTCCCACTTGCAGATGCGAGTTAGGGAAAATGTGAAAGATGTCCAGCTGCTGGAGCTGCTTCCTAATACGGCCTATGCTTTATCCCTGTTTGCTCTACATGGGAACGCTGCCAGTGCTCCTCTCATTGACCAGGGAGTCACTTGTACGTTAACTTACATTCATATCCAAACCAGTATACTGCTTTTTTTTTTTCTGTTGATCCATTTCTAACTTGCTCCTGGTCCTTATTTTTTTCATCATGTTGTCTGTCTCTCTCAGTACCCATCCCTCCTTCTGGCAAGCTGAAAATCACAGATGTAACCCACAGTTCCATGCGTCTGAATTGGGATCCATCTCCAGGGAAGGTCATAAAGTACATTATCACCCACACGCCTGAAGGTGGAGAGCCAACTGAGGTACTATATATTCCATCCTTTCTAACATGTGATAGGAAGACAGTCATACAACCATGAGGTGCTACTTCTTTTATAAATGACAAATCCTACAGCTGTTTGAAAAGGAACACTTGTATGACACCATCACATTTCATCTCATGGTTGGAAAAGGCTTTATCCCTCCAGCCAAGCTATGTAGAGAATGTGAAGTGCTTGAGAAGATTGGTTATACGTCAGCAGTGAGGAAGGATTCTAGACTTCTGGAGGGGAATTAGTGGACAAAAGATATAGCCTTGCTCCTGACCATTATAAGTCATTTGTTCTAAACCTTCAGGATTTAAAAAGTTTGTTAACATGTGAAATATGTGAACTAATCTTGAATCCAGACCAAGAGATACTCCCAAGCTCCCCCCCATTTGTGAGTACTAGCTGTAGTCACTCAAAGTGGTATTACAGTTGGACATAATGTGGGTCCAGCCTTCAATGCTCTTCAATGGCACAATTGCTCAGTACTTATATAAGGTTGTGAGTTTGAGTTGGAGTTGGAGTTGTTGTTGTTTTTTTTTTTAAAGTGCAGGACTTTACAAGTCCTATTTAGAAATAAATGTTCATTGACAGGAGTGTGGCTGGAAGGTTTGATAAATTAGTTAAAGTAGTAGACGGATACATAATTCTTCAGTACACCAGTTCTCTTACCAGTACACCAGGTCTGTCAAAAAAAAAAGACGCATTGCAAATAGAGTTTTCTTTTTTAATGCCCTCTCTGTCATCTATTTCTCCATTAGTATGTGCCAACCCATAGTTTTGATTACTGACAAACTATGTAATCCCTAAAGATAATTAAGGGACATGTTTTGGGACTTTTTCCACGTTTTTCATGCGCTTATTGACATTTCTGTTTTCTCACCTTGATGTTTAATTGATAGCTTGAGGTTGGTGGCAATATCATTACTCTGGATCTCAAAAACCTACGTTCTCAAACTGAGTATTATGTTACTGTCACTCCTATATATGACGTGGGAACAGGAAGCAAAATGACTGGCACTGATATCACAGGTGAGATTTTATTCTGATTCATTCTTTGGGGGAAGTGAAAGATTTGTGTTTACCATCAAATATCTACCAGACTATCAGGTCACAGATTAGTTCTTGGTTGCTGAAAGAATGGCTGTGAGACATTTCAGTAGCTCTGCCCCCTCTGTCATTGGAA
Source organism: Pangasius macronema (assembly GCA_037577455.1). Lineage (NCBI taxonomy): Eukaryota > Metazoa > Chordata > Actinopteri > Siluriformes > Pangasiidae > Pangasius > Pangasius macronema. The sequence continues at coordinate 12,069,155 of CM074963.1, forward strand.
TGTTTCCCATGCATTTCACTACTCCACATTAATGCGTTGTGTGTATATAGTTCTTTTATGAATCAGTCATTGCATGGGACAGTGTTTATTTACGAATACCAGCTGATTGACTAGGCTATTAGTTTTGCTCTCACACAAAGCCTTTTACTGTAGACACAAATGTATCAGCTCACATAAACATAATATGTGGGGCCAACATTAGAAAACATAGAGCTTAAATTATGGCTATTAGTCTAGTAATTGGGTGACCATTTTCTCTGTCCCCACATGCAGATGTGGTGCCAGCCCCAAAGAACCTGAGGTTCTCTGAGGTGACGCAGACCTCATTTAAAGCCACATGGGAACATGGAGCCCCGGATGTCTCCCTCTACCGCATTGGTTGGGTTAAGAAAGGTGGCACAGATGTCCAAAATGTAAGTTGATCCAAATTGCTCCAAAGATCATTCAGAAGCAAAGTTGAGATTGTGGAATAGAGTAGATTTTAAAATCTTTTCATAAGAAGATCACGGAAGACATTTTCTAAAACAGATTTTCGAAGAATCACGGAATTAGGTTACTGGAGACCAATGGTAACAGTAGCAAGGAATCTCCCTGAGATTCAGCTATGGAGAAGGAAACCTTGGTAGGAACCAATGTTCAGAAAGTTACCAAAGTCAGTATACTGTAGGTAAATGAGCCAAGTTGATCATAGTCACCAACTAATAATTAAAGAAAGAATTGTAGGCCTCAGGAGTATGATGCATATTAAACCAGGAGCTTGCGATTTATACACGGACCATGAAACAGAAAATCACAAAGATTTTGATTCTAAACACGAAGAGAAAGTTCTGATAGGACCCATGCGAGGAGACATCTCTTGTTCTCACAGAGCTGGACCCAGAAACGCTGTATGACGTCACTGTCACAGCCATCTACCCTGACGAGTCTGAGAGCGAAGACCTGATTGGCAGCCAACGTACATGTAAGACACACATATACAAATGGATACACAAGTGCAAATACATCCTCACATACCTCAACTTCAAAATGTCTACCTCAGTGATCAAACTGAAATAACATATTGTTCTCTTAACATCTTTTTCTAGTGTCAAAGATCATTACGCCTGGTATGTTGTTTCAAACAAGAAGAAATATTGACATTACGATAATGGTCATGAAAGTGCTCATGAAAGCACAGTTTAGAAAGAATAAGAATTGCATGTGCATTACTGAACTCAGTGCTGCAAATGCTAATAAAAGTGTGAATTGCAGCAAACTTTCCACCAGAAACACCACCTATCCACCAGTCTTGTCAAAGTCATTCTGTCACCCATCATCCTGTCATCAATATCATTCATTGCCAATGTCATTAGCACTCACTCTCGGTGTCATTTTATGTGCATGTGCATACATAACCTGCCCGGCTCCACTGTGTCCACATCGTGAAACGTGGCTTCGTCACCATCACCATGTGCTTCTCCATTCATCTTCCAGGACTGAGTGTTGTAAGAATAGTACAAAGTGAATTGGCTAACTTATGCTTTGCCTTCTACCAGCTCCCAATGGACCTCCTCAGAACTTGCAAGTTTTTAATGCCACTACCACCACTCTGACTGTGAAGTGGGACCACGCTCCTGGCCCTGTCCTGAACTACAAGATCGACTATCAGCCAGTGGCTGGTGGAAAAACTATGTCTGTAAGTCTTTTTGCACCCGTTCACCCCTCATTGCAGAGTGGGACTTTATAATCACAATGTAATGGGCTACATTTAACCGACTCGATATGTCCAGCAGATCTTTCCACATTACCAACACAAAATATGTTTTACAGACTTGCTGAGCCTTATGTTATCAATTACAGTAGGAACCCCCCTGGAAAGTTGGAAACCCTTTTCCATAACCCTCAGCAACCTCTGGAACACAACACTATCTCTGTTAGATGTCTTGAGCCATGAGCAATTTATTCTAAAGAGCACTGCCTGTGTGATTAAGCCAATTATCTAAAGGATTGTTAACTGTACAAAATCCTGTCAACAATGCTTTTGGCAGTTATTTGTTTTTTTGTTTACCACATTGTGTAATTCTCCAAGTTGGCAAAAGAACATACGTTTCTTCCCTAGATTGTAGTTGATCATGAATTGAAATGAAATTGCTAACAGACACTGGATAGTCAGGATAATAGAATCCACTCTGTTCTCGCCACTCATTCTGTCATGTTCTAATATATTTTCATACATTTTTTTTTCATACAAATATTAAAACAAACAACATAAACCAAAACGGGTTTATCCAATACACTTTTACAGTTGTGTTTACCCGTGCATTATCTTGGGTTTGTTATTATTTTGGGTTACCTACTGATCCAATTCTTTTAAACGGATTAAATCCTATGCTAACCTTTTGAACAATGTGTAAAATTCTGGGGTAACACATACAAATGTATATGCACTCTATGGTCTCAGTCTCTATTTTTTTAAAATCTCATTTAAGAAATGGGACCAGAAATCCAAAACTAATCCAAATGTTTCAGTTTGTCTGGCTGTAAAAGAGATTTTCCTCTTCGTTCCTCAAAGTTGGGGAGAGTCTGGAAATATTTTTCTCCATATTGAGAGGTTCTGTAATCTACCTCCTTCCGCACACGAAAGAAATGTGTAATCCGATACAACTCCTAGAAATGACCACCACATTTTTTGTTCTGTGCAAGCTCCATCACACCTGAACCAGGTGATTAGAGTTTCTATAGTTGATGTCTTCCTGACTCTGTAGCATTGGAAGACACAAGAGCTGCAACAAACCCTGGCCAGTGTGGGAGTCCTCAAGGGCTAGCCTGGAAAACTGACTACAGGGTTAAATCAGATCATAAATACCAAGACAATCCCTGTTGGAAAACATAAACACTTCCCACCATGGCCTTAAAACAGCTGGAGAAGTATGTTTCTGATTCATTATTTAATACATAGCAATGATGTAAACTTTACAGTGAGAGGAAAAAAAAATTGAGGGCTATTTGTCTTTTTGTCTCACATCATTAGTTTACATTTACATTGATGGCATTTGGCAGATTATGTCACTGTCTCAGGGCTTACTTCTTCTCACAGAGGACATGTTCTTTACAGCACCAGACTTTTCTCACTGATCGAGATCATTTAAGAAATTGACTTTGACATTTTGCATATGCTTTACACTGATACTGTTGCACAAGTTTAGGAAAAACAAAAATAAATTGAAGGCTTATGATTTTTGGCAGGTTGCAACACAATATCCTAAAGTAATGACATTTCATACTAACCAAAATAAATTATTTAAGTAAGCTAAAATATTAATTAATAAACACATAATTTTATATTATTTATAATTTCTGATTCATAGATTATATAAAATATCTATAGGTAACCCTACAGAGGTTTTATACAATAGTAGATTAACATATTCTTCTGTAAAAGAAGTAAAGAAAAAGGGATATTAATACGCATACTGCATTATGCATAAAGGTTTTGATATAGTGTCACTGCTAACTATAATCCTAACCATGTGACTCAAACTCTGGAACTAGTTTAAACCTCTTTACCACATATAACTAAATGAGGCACTGATTCAGTGCCTCCAGACTCAATGGACTGTGTATTGCTATGCGACAAGACAATGACTCAAAACACATTGCTAAGGCATCTGAGGGGTCATCAGGGAAGAACAGTGGAACGTTTTAGACCAGCCAAATCAGTCTGCTAATCTAGATCCAATTATTACATCCAATGAAATGCCTCAAAATGAGCTAGAACTCCAGCAAAAAGCTTGGCAAAGCAATGCAAAGGAAAGTCATGAGAATATTCTTTTGTCAGTGCTCCAAAGACCTGATGTTGTTTATAGCATATATGGTCAAATATGAATTTATATATTTCTTAAACTGTCATTTCAGTTGAAGTTCATTTGAGCACATGAAGTCCAAAACACATAAGGCCGGAAATACTCAGAATTTTAAAAAAAGGCATGCTCTGTACTTTTGATTCCAACCTGTTTGATTAGCATTTACATGATAAATGTTAATGTTGGCTTCAAATACTGTTGGACAGCACCTTTAACCTTAAGCTTTCATACAGCACTGTGTTGCTTCTAGAACTTCACAAACTTCATGAAGGGGTTTATTTTGTGGGGCGTAACAGTGTGATGCTATGACGATGTTGAGCACCCCATCAGCATGTCAGCCAGTGGTTAATTTGTTGACTTGGTTTCTAAACAGAAATAAAAGGGAGTTCCAATAATTTGTCCAAAGCAAACAGTAACTGACTGCTGACTTCTTTTCCAAACAGACCCAGGTTGGAGGAAAGAAGAACAGTGTTATTCTTCAGAAGCTGACTCCTGACACGGCATATTCCGTCACTGTAGCGGCAGTGTATCGCACTGGAGAGCCCAAAGACATTTCTGGCCAAGGAAAGACAAGTATGTGCTTTTTTTTCTCTTTAAGAGCCTACTCAAAGTGTTTTTATGATTTAAGAGGACATTTTTCTATCCTTTCACTTAAAGGAGATCAGATAGGGTTGTAATTTTAAATGCTTGAGACTACATTACTGAAGTATTTGTTCTTTTCCAGAACCATTAGGTGGGGTGCGAAACCTGCAGGTCCTGAACCCGACCATGACCAGTCTGAATGTACGCTGGGAGCCAGCTGAAGGAAAAGTAAAGGAGTACAAAGTCATATATGTTCCTGCAGCTGGTGGAGCTGAAACCATGGTAGGACTGGTAGGACTGTCAGCTTGCTGTTGCTGTTAGCAGGAATGCTGTGTCTGTTTTTGCAATATAAATCAAGAAGTAGTATTGCTTTGAAGCTCAGATTGACTAACATTAGTTGTACATTAAATGAACAGGAGCAGGTATCAGGTACCACTACCACCACAATTCTGAGAGGCCTGCAGTCAGACACTCTGTATACTGTCACTGTGTATCCAGTGTATGCCGAGGGTGACGGCAATAGGATGTCAGAAAATGGAAAGACAAGTGAGTTTTACAATTATTGGTATTAAATCATTAGCTTAGTTTCTTTGCAATTTAAAGGTTTAAACCTATTTGTATTGTGGTCTTATTGATTGATATTGCATAGCTCACATTTGTGGTTACTCTATCAGAAAGGTACCAAAGTTGTAAAACAAAATAAATGTGGTTCTGTCCTGCAGGGGCCCTGGGAGGAGTAAAGAATTTGAGGGTCACTAACCCCACCATGACCTCTCTCAATGTCAAATGGGAACCTGCTGATGGGGCAGTACGCCAGTACAAGATCTTTTATGTCCCTGCAGCTGGAGGCACCGAGGATATGGTGGGGCTTGCTGAAACTTATTCTGCTCTTGGTTTTGTTTATTTGAATGCATATTTGTGCCTTATTTGAAGTTCCTCTTGGGTTCATCTACAAAAATCAAACAAACAAACAAAAAACAAACAAACAAAAAAAACCCCATCAATATATACCAGACAGTTGGCCTAAACAGCCAGACAGAGCCTGACAGTTTAAGCTGAACCATAGAATAATCAATTTACAAGGTCTGATGCACTTATCAAGTTTGCGTGCTGTAGCTCCAAAAGACATTATGGTAGAATTTGTAAGCCGCAGCTGTAGACCTTACTTTCTCCTTTCCAGATTATTGGTACTATCTTGCATAAGGAGAGATTTCTGCAGTAAAATAAGGACAAATTTATATTTATAAAGTCATACTTTGGTCATATTTTGAACAGGAACAAGTTCCTGCCAGCACAACAAACACTGTATTGAGGAACCTTCAGCCAGACACTCTTTACACTGTGTCAGTTTTGCCAGTATATCCAGCTACCGAGGGTCGCCGCCAGTCTGAGAATGGAAAGACCTGTGAGTCTCAAGTCATTGTGTCACCTCAGTTATGATAGACCAGCTTTTGAAAGTGACTTATGTGCCATTGTTCCTTGTCCTCATGAGTCACTATCACTTTTCAGTGCCTCTTGGTGGTGTTAGGGATCTCCGTATCTCTGATGCCACCTTCACCACGCTGACAGCAACCTGGGATGCTGCTGATGGGAATGTTCAAGGCTACAAAGTTATCTACATGCCCACAGATGGAGGCCCTGAGCTTGTGGTACAATTCTGCCTCTCTTGCTCTCAGTACTAACACACTTTTAAAAAATTATTATTATTATTTTTTATTTTTTTTTTTACATCTTCCACATCATTACAGCACTGACATCACACATGATGACAGGCAAATATTTTCTGATATGCGTAATGTAAATGCCTGNCCTGATGACTGAAAAAGCTAATCTTTGTTGTGTTCCAAATGGGTTTTTCACACAGACAGATATAAATGTCGCAGAGATTCTAAATCCACAACTTGAGATTTGAAATCCCCTTTCACATGCCAGTGTTCAGGATCATTTGGAGCAAACCAAGTGTGAAAAGCATACATCTTAAAAAAATTAATTTGTTAAATCCATTTTGCATGCCATCTGGAAATGGATCCTTGATGTTCCTATTTTGCATGCCAGTGTTTAGGATAGCTTGGAGCAAACCAAGTTTGAAAAGGATACTATTGCAAAATTTAATTTATTATTAAATTGACTTGGCATTTGGTAAAGGATCTTTCAGGAATTCACATTACCGATTCGAAATTGGTAGGCATATGCCATGAGGTTTGAGTTAAAATCTCCAGGAAGAGAGAGAAATTGAGATAATGCTTCATTACCAGAACATGCTGAATGGTAGGGTTTTTACATTTCCACCTTTGGCAGTTCAGCTCAGTAGAACGTCTTCTGTTCACAGGAACAAGTATCTGAGAGCACCACTACTTTTGTGATGAAAAGCCTTAAACCCAACACTCAATACACTGTCAATGTTGTGCCTGTTTATGCTGAAGGAGATGGACCACAGCTTTCTGAGAAGGGCAGGACAAGTAAGTCATAAAAACAACATCCAAAAATGGAGGTCCATAATCTATTAAATTACATTTCACATCAATCATTTGTTGAGGATGAAGAGAATCACTACAAACTTCAATTCAACTGTTCTCAGAACCTCTTGGTACTGTGAGGAACCTGCAGGTTATTGATCCAACCATAAATACACTCAGTGTTCGCTGGGACCCTGCTGAGGGCAACGTCAGAGAGTACATTGTCATCTACGTTCCTGAAGCCGGTGGTGAACAAGAAGTGGTGAGACATTCTATTTTCTTCTACAACCAAAATCTTGTCATCTATATTTTGAACTTCTTAGTGCCTGATGGAAAAAATAACACTCCCATATCCTCTTAAGGATAGTTCTTTTCTTAAATGCCACTTAAAAGAAATCAATTCAAGAATGGGCACACGGTCTGCTCATTGCTTTCTACATGTCAAATGTGTGTGAACAGGAACAGATCCCTGGGAGCACCACCTCCACCACTCTGAAGAATCTGGAGCCTGACACAGTGTACACTGTTACTCTGGTACCTGTTTACCACGAGATGGAAGGGAAACCCCTGTCAGAAAATGGAAAGACAAGTAAGTCATAGGTTTGCTAATTAGATATATTAACTAATTTCCACTGCTGGAACCAAACAGCGCAAAACTAAACATTTTTAGTTCACAAGGCTTCTGTTGCATTAAGAGTTCATTTATGTGGCTATAAAACTGGAACAAAATAATTACAGGGTAATTTTCTATGACAAATCAAATCCATGAGAATTGTTGGCTGGTGTTTACCTCTCAGGCTGTGTTTTGAGAGTTGTAACATGCTGTGTTTCTCTAAAAGTAATATGATACATAACTTTGACGAACAGTGCCAGAAAGTGTTGCTACTGCCCTTTTTTTTTTTCTTTTTTTGATTGCAGTAATAGTTTATGCCATGACTACAAAAAAGTGCTACTGAGCTACATGGTGGCATAGTGGGTAGCTGCCTCACAACTCCAGGGCTCCTGTTTAGCCAAACTTTGCTGGTGTTGTGCGTGTTTTTGTGTGGGTTTCCTCCAGGTTCTCCAGTTTCATCCCAGCTCACAAAAACATGTCTGAAGGTGGATTGGCTACTCTAATCTGCCCCTAGGTGTGAATGTGTGTGCATGGCGACCCTTCAGGGTGTATTCCCACCTTGTGCCCAGTGTTTCCTGGATAGGCTCTGGATCCATTGTAACCCTGACCAGCATAAAACACTTACTAAAGATGAATAAATAAATGAATGTATGCTACGGTTATTGCTGTGTTTTGTAATCACATACTGTGACTTTGCTTACTTTTACCAGAACCGCTGGGTGGAGTTCGGAACCTGCAGGTAACCGACCCAACTGCAAGCACACTGAATGTACGCTGGGACCATGCAGCTGGAAATCCTCGCCACTACAAAGTTTTCTATGTGACACAACCAGGAACAGCAGAGAAAATGGTAAAAATCAGATGACTGTACCCTGTCTGTTGAAATGTATCTATTACTTCTTTTTATTATCACTCAGGCATGTGCTACAATGTATTGATTTTCTCTTTCTTTTTTCCAACATGTAAACAGGAACAAGTTTCTGGTAGCACTACCACCACTGTCCTGCGTAACCTAGATCCCAACACAGTCTACAAGGTCACTTTGTTGCCCATATATGAACAAGACATAGAGGGCAAACGTCAGTCTGAGAATGGAAAGACAAGTAGGTCCATTTATGTTGTACTGGTATTATATCAGTGATTTCCTGTGGCAGATTTGGATGGTCCTGGTTTGCGTCACATTGGCTCATGTTGTGCTGTGTTTTGTACAGAGCCTCTGGGTGCAGTGAAGAACATTCAGGTGACAGATCCCACTATTAACTCTTTAAGGGTGCGTTGGGACCCGGCTGATGGTGACGTCCGTCAGTACAATGTCATTTATGTGCCTACTGCTGGAGGCACTGAAAGCATGGTACGTAGTCACAGCATGCATGTGGTTTAAAGTTACTAATACCTCTGACCCAAGCTCATTAGCCTAAGACTGAGATCAGGGATTAATAATGATAATAAACAATAATTGTCTAGTGGATAATAATAATTCTGCAACTTTTTCATCAGACTCAGGTGTCTGGAGTTTCAACCAACACAATTCTCAGGAACCTACAGCCAAACACTGAGTACACAGTCACTGTGGTGCCAGTGTATTCAGATATGGAAGGGAAGAGACAGTCAGAGAAAGGAAAGACAAGTGTGTATCAGTTAAAATGTCTTCATACTACAAGTGCATTTTTCATTAAAGCATATCATACTAAGGTTTTTTACATTAAAAGCAAATATGTAGTTTTTGATTCTGAACCACTCTTCTGATGATACAATATCATCTTTTATCAAGAACCTTTGGGTGGAGTGAAGAACTTGCAGGTGACCGACCCAACCACCAGCACCCTGAGAGTGCGCTGGGAGCCTGCCGAAGGAAACGTGCGCCAGTACCGGCTCTTCTACGTGCCTGCTACAGGAGGTGCTGAGGATATGGTGAGATATGTAGACATCTTCTCTGTCTTCTTTTTGCTCAACTAGCTTTACCTGATATTTGAGACAATAGGGTTTCAGAGTTTAACAGTAGATATATTTACAGATAACCATTAAACTTACTCTGCGTTAACTTTACAAATTACCTATCACTTTGAACCACAAAAATACAAAAGCATTCTTTAAATATGTAATCTATGACTAACAATTACTGTTGAGATTTAGTAGCAAGGAACCATTTATTTAGCTGAATTTTTATATACGAGTCCACAATCTTGCAAATGAAAATATGAGGTGAAATAATTGCTAGGTATTCTGGTACTTTTGCACGGAAGTAGTGTGAATTTGTTGTACACTGGATGGTTGTACTATTGGTGTACTATGAGTAATAATTTAATGAACTGCCCTGAGAATATAAATGTCCTCTGAGAACATTTATTGAAAATGGCTGCCCCAAAAAACTCAGACATGGCAACATATTAGTATAGGAAAATAAGTTTTGATTTTTGCTATGCATGTTGTCTTATTTGATGTTAACAAATGCTTTGAAGTGGAATTTTTCTTTGGTGGAATATAAAACAACTGCACCACCATCAGTAGTAAGAAAAACACACTTCTGAAGTAGAAGCTGTGGCTGATTTCTTTCTATCCCAGACTGTAGAATCATACAATCCAGTCTTGTGTACAGTAGCAGCTGTAATAAATGTGAGAAAGGTTATTTACTTCCTTGATAATTCTACTGATAATAGCTACTAGAAGTAAGAATAAGCACACAATTTCCAACCAAAGTACAAATTACACAAAGGTATTCAGGGTTTTGTGTTGCTTGTTTTGAATGAAAGAGTTGGCTACCTCCAGGTACAGCTTTTCTGTTTACCATTATCATGGCATGATTATGGAGTTGAAACACTTAGAAATATTAGGAAGCATGAATGCTGCTGCCTATCTGCCTTTTAATGTGTGTGAGTACTGTATGTGTTCCAGTGTGTATGCATCATAGTTTTATGTCTATGCCTATACAATCAGACTGTGCTATAAGGCTCAACTCTAATGGCTGGATGGATAGTAAAATTAGTTTTAGCTCTCACTTTCTGTCCCACTCAAAGACACCCACCAATCTGCAGATAGATCTTTCTCATACAAACCCTTACCAGACATAAAGCCCTTTATCTCCTTTCCTATATCTGTTCATTCACATCCTCTGTGTAAGGGTGTGAGGCTCTGTCTATGGATTTCTTGTTCATACTTGGCTCATGTGTTGACAGGAGCAAGTATCTGGAGGAACCACCAACACAGTATTGAGGAATCTTCTATCAGATACAGTGTACACTGTAACTGTGGCTCCGGTGTATCCTGAGGGAGAGGGCCTTCGCCAGTCGGAGAAGGGAAAGACACGTGAGTGCTATGGAAGAAGTTCCTCTTCATTGTTTGCACACCATAATGTATAATAAAGAAATGGAATTAGCAAGGCCCTCCATGCACCGGCCACATCTGTATTTTTTTTTCAAATGGAAAAAAAAAAAATGTTTGTAGAAAGATTAGTTTGGCTTATGTTGTCTGTCTTCCATGAATCTGGTTGGTCTGATCATGCTTAGCACATTGGCCTTATTTTCACACTGAGTGTCATGCTTACTCAGCAAATCCCCTGTCTGGGGAAGGCTGATTGAAGAGCTCAGATTTCACTGAAGCGTGAATGTACAACAGCTTTTCGGTTCTCTCCAGTGCCCTTGTATGCGTTTATGTCCTCCTAAGTCCCACAGTGACAATTACAACCCAATGATTTACAACAGTACATGATCCCTGTACGTGTCTTATATTAGAGCAATGTTTGCCAAGTTCTCCCATGTTGTACTATTAATATCCGAATAGCAGAAGTTATTATGCTCAATTTACATTGTATAATACTGTATACGCACTGGAATAAATCCACACAGTATGTTACTTGTCCTCAATGTCCCAGTGCATGAAGGATTTATGCTTCTTGTGGAGTTTGTGGCTATATATCAGATTGAGAGTGACAATCGAGCAATATTTGTTTGTAACAAGGTCATGCTTGGAGTTGCACTGAGCTAGAAAACAAAAGCCACATCTGCTTCAGTTTTAAGAACAAGTACAGTGGTTAGCCCAACTGTACCCCCAGCTTTGTGCTTTCCCAGCATGCATGCCATAAAAACCAATGCGCCTGTGTCTACTGCTTAGCTCGGCATTTATTTGCTAGCTTTATTGCAGTAATCTAGCTCTAGTTCCTGTTTAAATTGGGCCAGCTCTGGATGTCCTTTTTCTTACTCCACAGCTTAACCTTTAATTTCCTAGCTTAGACTGATTGTCTTTGTGGCCCCTCAAACTAGCTGTGTATATTGCTTTCTATGTTGTTCCACCCCACAGTTCCTCGTACTCCACCCAGGAACATCCAGGTTTATCATCCCACCCCCAACAGCCTCAACGTCAGGTGGGAGCCAGCCTCAGGCCAAGTGCAGCAGTACCGTGTTGAGTATGCGCCGCTCACTGGAGTCCGACCTTCTGAGTTTGTGAGTTTCATTCTCATCCTCTTCTGTTTCTCTTCCTTCCATGTTCCATCCAGTTACTCAAATACGATGTCATTTGGAAATATTATTAATATTTCCATAATATTAAGTCTCCACCATTGTGGTGTGGTATACAAAACAATACACAGTGCAAGTAGTGAGTCAAGGTACTGCGTCTAATTCTCTTAAGCCAATGCTGGGAGAGGTGAAAAGTCTGAGTGTTCATATCTTGTCAACTCCACACTACAGCCAGTGGTATAACCCATTTCTCTTTTTCTTTGTTTATAGTTTTATTAGCTCCCCAGATGTACAGTTGACTATGTGGTGAATTTTCATGCATAAATCATGCCTTCTGTACTTTTTCCCTGTGTGGATTTACTGATGTACTTTTGGATTGAGCAATAAACAATAGGGCCAAAAGACGATTTGAATGCAAAAAAAGAAATGCACTAGGTACATCTGCGCAAGACAGTGATAAACTTTGTACATGTGAGCAAGACTCTGAGTGAGAAATGATGAGGCCGTTGGTTTTGTGATTAGAATATTCTTTGATGCAAGTCTGGGTTTTGTTAAAACAAATAAGTTAATTTGCTTTGATTGTCTCATGACTTTTCCAGAGTGTCCAAGTTTAGAGCTTTGTACTTATACAGATCATACCTTCAGTAGGGGCTAAATGTCAGAGTCTACTGCCAAGAACACTTTCATTTTGTTATTTGGTATTCCCATAACATTAATAGTTTCTGTTCAAGAATACATTGCTTGAAAAGTAGACACATTGAGAGTTAATAGCAAATGATATTGATGCACCTCTATGAAGCCTGCATTGCTTCAATCAAGAAAAACAAACTATTGTGTCATATATTAGTGAAGAATGAAGAAATGACTCATACTTCAGAGATTTTTACTCTGTCTGAGCCAAGTCCTGCAATTAATCTCATTTGTACTCTTGTTACTCTCATACACTTGCTACTGTAATCCCACTATCCAGTATTGATCAGAGAAGGATGGTGTGAGAAATTCAGCAAAAGATGAATCTGAGGACATGGCCTAATCCACTTCTTTTTATTTATTGTAGCTCAAACATTATAATGAATTATTAGTCTGTCCAGCTATGCATATTAGAGCAGAGAGAAAGAGGGGAAAGGCTGGTATGATAAGCGAGACACTGTTTTACTGAGGAAGAATTTTTGTTATTCTTCTTATACCACAGCAATTTGCCAACACTAGCAATTTATGTCATACAATTCACACTTTATACTTCATACTAAATATGACCATTTATTGTTGTGAAACATCCGCAGAACAAATTCCTCTTGCCACTTGGATTAAAGCAGCTACCAGTCTGTTTTTTCTCTTTCTTGAAGTTAATAAAATAAAAAAACACACACACACACACACACACACACACACACACACACACAGCTTGTCATGTTATCGAGACCCTGGAAAGCACTAAGTCTTCTGTCATGAAGAGTCCAGTAGCAGAAAACCTACTGACCATTACAAAGTGCTGACACTGGAGCCTCCTTCCAAAACTATTAAATGAACTTCTCCTCATTTCCCTTTAAAATATGTAAACCATAAAAACTATACTGTCTAATAGCAAGAGCATTAATGTAAATCTGTGATTTGCATTACAGTCACACTATTGATAGAGCTGCTGTTATAGAAAATTAATCAACACCTTCTGACCAATCGGATTCAAGAATTCAACAGAGAAAATTTAATAAAGCTTTATCATTCTTTTATAAATAACGGATTTACTCTGACTTTGCAACCTACCATACAGGAGTGATTCTCAGCCCGCATGCCATGTGCTCTTTTTCTTGTGTAGTGAAATAAGGGCTGTCATGGGTCTAATGCACAGCTGCATTCCCTGTGATGCAGTGATTCAAAGATAAAAAGGGTACTCATCAGATGGAGTGATAATCCTGCTGGTTGTTGACAGGTACAGGATGGGATTCCCCACAGCTGTGTAACACCAGCAGCAGATGTGTTTAGACTTGAATGGGAGGTGAACCCCAGGTCTGCTCTCACCAACAGCAGCCATCCAAACTGTTACGTAAAGAAGAAAGTTATTTAGCATTCAACCCGTGGCAGCTTTTGTTTACATTACACATCTATCTGAAGATGTCCTTTTGCTCTGCTAATCTAAACAGGGGTTTAATGGTGAGGTCATTATGTATATTCGTGTGTGCCAGATTAATGATGTTCACAGAACTGTTTTAAGTAAGATGCACTTAAGCGTGCTCATCTGCATGTCATCTACATGACGATCCTTTCTGTGAAGGCCTTGGTTCCTGGAAACATCAACAACGCATTCCTGGACCAGCTCGTCCCCGACACGCCGTACTCCGTCAGTGTCTTGGCGCTGTATGCTGATGGAACTGGACCACCAGTCAAAGGAAACGGAAAAACATGTAAGCTAAACTTTATGATTATACAATTAACACAGAACATAAACAGAGTTTCTGACGCTGGTGAGATGCAGAAACTTGACAGAATCAGTCATTTGTTATGTATGAAGTGTGTTTGTGCATCTTGTCGTGTGAAGTATGCTAACTGTGAGAAATGTTTGTTTCAGTGCCACGTGCTGGTCCCAGAAACCTTCGTGTGTTTGACGCCACCACAAGCACACTCAGTATCGGCTGGGATCATGCTGAAGGACCTGTAATGCAATACAAAATCACATATGCGCCAATGACAGGAGACCCCATTACTGAGTTTGTGAGTATTCATATAGATTATTCCCTCAGAAACCATGTCAGTTTGTTTGCAAGGGTTCGCTTACAGTATTTATCAGAGACTGCATATACTATACATGTGAAGCATAAACCATTATAAGTGCACATAAGACACATGAGTTCTCATAGACATAGAGTATGTTCATGATGCGGATGTTTGAGTATTTATGCACAATATTCTAGTAGTTCCATCACCAGCCTCTCTTTTTTAGTTAATTACATCAAAATGTCATGTTACAATGAAATCGCAAATATCTCCATCCTAAAGACTTTCCTCTATCAGCAGACCTAAAGTTACAGTTTTACCTCCAACTGTCACAAAGCACTAACATTGGAGACTCCTTTCAATACTGCTATATAATAATCTCCTCACAGACAGTGAAATGTGTAAGTTCATTATAGAAGCAATACTGTATTAGAACTAGTGCCTTAATATAAACCTATGATTGGTCTTGCGGCTGGAACTATTGTCAGAGATACTGTTATAGAAAATTACTCAACACCTTCTGACCAAGAACTACCAGAATGGATCCATCATTGCAAAAAAATTCAGAACAACAGCACTGTGGTATTAACGTTAATAGCACTGAGACCACTTTTATTTGCAATATTCCATCCAACACTATGGATATATCAGACAATAATAAATGGTATAAACTTGTTAGTGTGTATGCTTACACTATGTGCATAGTGCAACATCTTATAAAGTTATAAAGACAGGTTACACTGCCTTAAACCATTATAAGCGCTTATACTCACATGCATAATATAAGGATTTACAAGTTTCACACAAAATATCTTATAGTGCATATTACAAACAAATCTAAGTGCTCATTAATATTTACTGTTACAGGATGACAGTGCCATATGAAATATATCAACAGAGGTTACAAAATCTGTTCACATTACTCATATTGTCCCGCTTTAGCCATTAGCAGATTGGCACACTAATATTCTTTAATACAGGAAATTAACAAGGCTAACAAAGGCCAAACTGACATCATGTGTTAAGGCCAGCGAGTGAGAGTGAAAACAGAGAATGTTATTCTGTGACCTGAGCAGCTGGTGTGATATCATTTCAGCTCCTGTTAGAAACTGCTGCAAAAAAGAGCGGAAATGAATCGATTCTTTTCAGTGACTGTTGAGGGAAATTATTATTATGGTTAAGGCAGGAGTTCTGCAGGGACAGGCATCATCCTCTAATTCTTTTTTTCTTTACTGGCTAAAGCCTTGAGGTTCTGAGTGGACCCTATGTTGGTGAGTGCATGCCTCAGAGAATCGTTTAAAGTGGGGTTTCATCAGTGTTGCAATCTCTCTGTAACTGTGTGTGTTTGGCTGGAGCTCAACAGATGATGTCATTTTCATGCTCCACTTCAAGATATTCAACATACAGTCACTAATGGAAAGCTACACCATCTACAGTTTCTAATGGAAATTGCTCAAAATTTGAATGGAATCCTACTTATGGTTGTTTTTTTTTATAAGCCTAAAGCCCATCTGATATCCATATGTTTGTCCACAGACTGCTGTTCCTGGAAACAGAAACATTGCCATCCTCCAAAACCTGCTCCCTGATACTCCTTACAACATCACGGTACAGGCCATCTACTCTGATGTACAGGGAGGGTCTCTGGTTGGAAGTGGAAAGACACGTAAGTGACACTTCAAGAAAAACTGTACACACTTCTTTCTGTCTTAAAGAAGTTCATGCAAAAAAAATGCAGCATGTCATGTTACTTAAACATTTGACAAACACATAACAGCAAAAAGTCCTCTGACCTGATCTGTCCAACTGTCAGTGAACGTCACCGTAACAATGCTTTCCTTGTTTTAATGTGTTGCCTCTTCCATACAAGTCAATACGTTGATATAAACCTACTAACATGTTAGATTGAGTTTCCATAATATTTATAGATCCTTGCATTTTTAAAAATAAAAATTTAGAGATGTGCCTAGACCACTTTTAGTGGGCATTAGAAGACATATTGAACAATTTCCTATTCAAGATTCAGATTATTTTTTAATTGTTTAATATGACAAATCAGCGATGTGATGATTCTCACAGAATATACTAATCAAAGAACATCCTTTTTTCAATTCTGCAATGCTTTTACAAAAAAAATATATTACTTAATTGTGCATTAAAAAAAAACCTTGGCTGTGTCAACAACATCCTCTCTTTGTGAATTATGTAACAAACTGATTATTGATTGGATGCAGGATACTTTTTGACACGTCAGTCGGAGTTGGTTTTGTGTTGAATATACTGGCATGAGATAACATTACGCCTGGCAGTTCATAGCCACCTTAGTTAAACCACTGCGAAAATAAAATAAACCCAGTCTAAACATGCATATTCCTCATGAAGGCAGCGTAAACACGGCGCAGAGGAATCATGTGGGTCCGATCAGTAGCAGCTCTGGGCCATGCCAAGCCAATAAGGATTTCTTTACCCAATGGAAATGAGTCATGCTTTAGTGTGCTTTTGCTGGGTAATTGGCGGAACAGATTCAGCACTGAGGTATTTCTGTGCTGTGTTTTGGACCAACAGTTGGCCTGCTGGAGCCCCAAAACCTTCGCGTGTCCGATGAGTGGTACACCCGTTTCCGTGTGGCCTGGGACCCTGCTCCAGCCCCGGTGCTCGGGTATAAACTCGTCTATCAGCCCACAGGTACATTTCAATCTGTTTGTGCCCCTATCTAATGTAGTCTCTGAATGCACATGTGCACAAGACAACAAATATATATGCAAGGCATTTATTCTGATATATCTCTTTTAGAGGAAGTGTCAGAATAGTGAAATAGATATGCTAACTACTCATCCTTGCATGAAGACAAGAAAGCATGGAATTGATTGTATACACATACAATAGAGATTCCCTTATCTTTACCACTAAACTGGTATACATACAGAAGTAATAAAGCAGTCAAGATATCCCATTTAAGCAGAATAATTTATTATCAATGCAATGGTGGAACATAACATACAGACAACAAAACAACCAAAGACCTCATTGTTAAAATAATTGAAATCTTCATGTTTAATATGCAAACGTATACAGTACATACATCAAGATAAAAAGCATGTATGAAAAATGTCTATGTACGTGTCGTGTATGACTTCTTTGTCATTTGGGCTTCTCAGATAGGGACGAGACGCTGGAGGTGTTCGTCGGCGATGTTACCTCATATACTCTTCACAACCTGCTACCTGGCACAACTTATGATGTCAAAGTGTTTGCTCAGTACGACGCTGGTGTGAGCCAAGCGCTCACAGGACAAGGAACAACACGTATGTGTCTGAGTGTTATATGTCTTATAAATCATATCATGGTTCTCATGCCAAATCAGGAATGGACAGAATTAGCAGTGCAATACAGTGAATGCACAGTGAATGTTGTGGTAAAGTGGTAATTGCAGGGCAGCTATTTCCTGTTTTGGCAATTTTAGATTAGGCCTTGAAATGATGAACACGATATGAAGTCTTTGTCTTTTATGGAGTGATGATGTAGCAGCATTTGGCAGACACCCTTATCCAGAGCAACTTACATTTAAGTCATTTATACAACTGAGCAGTTGAGGGTTAAGGGCCTTGCTTAAGGGTTCAGTGATGGCAGTGTGGCATTGGTGGGAACTCATGACCTTCCAATCAATAGGCCAACATCTTAACCACTGTTACCACTGCTACCAGGACCAAGAGCCTGACCAGGATAAAGTGATTACTGAAGCTTAATGAATGAATGAATGAATGAATGAAAAAGGCCAGAATCCTTACAAGGTGTTCTTTGAGCCAATTATGAACTGGTCTGACATGAAAAACAATAAATCCAAGCCATTAAAGTATTAAAAAAATACTGGATACTACTAGATACATTAATCCAAAGATGCAGGAAAACATGATCAGGAGAAGGGGCAGTTTTACAAGGAAGATAATTTTCCTTTCTCTGTCTGTGCAGTCTACCTCAACGTGACCAACCTGGAAACGTACAACGTCGGCTACGACCAGTTCTGCGTCAAGTGGACACCTCACCGAGGCGCAACTTCTTACAGGATCAAGCTGAATCCTCTGGATCGTGAGTCACACAAACCACTTTGACATGCATTTCGATCATGTCCAGATCATTTGGTTTAATTTACCCCCTTGTTTGTATAAATAGTTAAAGTTGTTTGTCGATCGTTGCCATGGTGACACGTCTCTGTTGCCTTGTACTGTGTCATCAGTCTACTGGAATGACAACACGTCAGTCGCCTGGACTGAATGTTTATCCTCAGTGTTTTTCTTCGTTTATTCTCCGTCGAAGGACATATGTAGAATAAACCTGACCACCAAGTTTTAACAGATTCAGATGGCCTAGAACGTTTTGTTTCTTTCCTTAAATCCATCTGGTTCTCATTCACACATAGATTAAGGGTGCTTAGTTTAAAAAAAAAAAATAAGGAACAGGATATTGGAGGATATGCACATTTTGGTCCATTTGGCAAGTTCCTGAGAATTAAACAATGAACCAAAGCACATCCACGAGACACAGAAGAACATGCCAAAATGGATGAGAGATTAAAAAAAAATCAATTCACCACAAATATCTTAGATTAATAAGGAACACATAAGATCTGGGGTTTAATCAGCAGTTCCTAGGCATCACATATTGTTTTACTAAAAAAATCACACTGAGGGTAATGACATTATATGAAGAGGAAGAACTGGGTTTAGATTGGATCAAGACAGTACACAGCATGGGTCAAAAACAAGCTACATATGTCCCATCACATGAAAAACTAATACATCATTTATACAGTATGAATTATTCAAAAATGGAGAAAAAAACATCAAACAATACAATTTGCTTAGTTGCTCCAACTGAACAGCTAATACCTAACTCTGACACCTTACTGTTTAATTTGCCTCATTTGTAATGAAAGTAATTCTTTGATCATAGCTTCATTGTAATCAAATGTTATAAGCGATTGGTGCAGTTATTAAGTTTTCTGGTTGCTGATAAAAGCAGCATAATTTCTGCCCCAATGGGCCTGTTAGCACTTGTTGAATTTACCAATAATTATAACTCTACCAGGCTAGGTGGGGCAGTGAGCATCATGCCCTATGGTTGTACATTATCTAGAAAGTGAAGCAAATCAATGGAACATTGGCTTATATCTGTCCAATAGCCACATTTTCTAAATCATTGGTCACTTAAAATAGGTAATTAGTATTTCAACGGATATTAGAGCGTACAAGGGAAGATTAACATTTGTTCAATGACTGATATATATATACTCTGCCCTAACTGCACCTAAGGACAATCCACCACTGCAAATGACGAAATAGGATATGACTTAAAAGTCAAATTTCCCGCTGCATTTTACTTGGCTTTACTAGCCAGCATTCAAATAGCTAGTCTATCATGTAATGTGTTTCCAGGGTACCATGGTGGCTTTAATCTAACTTCATATAAGATATAGAGTTTTTGCTGTTTACACAATCCTGTGAATAAATTCAGTACCCTCTGTACAGTGTAAGAAGTGTTCTTGTTAAAAACTGTTGTTTAGTCGTCATCTTGCCTGTGTTCATGTTATTTTGTCTGGTCTGATGTTGCAGCATCTGCTAAAGGTCAGCAGGAGATCACCATCACAGCTGCGCAGAGTCAGTATTGCTTTGATGGCTTGAGTCCTGACTCTCTGTATAGTGCTACTGTGTTTGTACAAACTCCCAATTTGGAGGGACCTGGAGTCAGCACCAAAGAGCGCACATGTGAGTGTCCTAGTTTTTCACTTCTGTATGAGTGGTAACTCACATGCACTGACTTATCCATTTTGGTATGGTCACTTATCCAAAAGCTTATCCATTTGGTTTGGTTTCTTACAGTGATAAAGCCAACGCCGGTGCCAACTCTTCCTCCTACTCCTCCTCCTCCACCAACCATTCCTCCTGGCTGGGCCGGTCAGTACTCTCCTATACAAGAATATACAATACTGAAAAACTGTACACTGTATAGGTAGATTTCGGTTTTGTAATGTTTTTAAAATTATGTTGCAAACTAAACCAAGAAGAAGGATTTAATGTGGATTTGGAGCATCATAAATGGACAACAACATGATATGATGTTGTATGATGCTAAACTGGTGGCTATGAGCTTCCGTTACGTCTTAACAATATTTGCCTAAAGCACCTAAATATGTCTTCTGATGAAGCAATAGAGGAAAATTGTATAAATTTTTACTAGTTGGCGGACCTGTCCTTTAAGCATGCATGTCCAGAGCTAATTTGCACTGAGACTGCGCAGACAGTTGTCGATTTGGCATTTGTATGAGTGGAACATTGTCAGAATGAGCTGTCCTGTGTCCAAGCATGGATGAGCATTTGTCAGGATTGAATATCTCTGTAGCGTGCATGCAGCGTATAAACAACGTCCGTTGCGAGATCTATCGGTAATTTAGCTATTCTTCTGGAGAAATATACCTAAAGTCATGTCCAGATGGAGTGGCTAGCCTCAGATAAAGTGTTGTAAATAAACTGATTTGACTGCACGGGGAATTAATTGTGTTAATGGACAGATGGTTTAGCAAGATATCTGCATGACCTAAGAAGCGATTAGCTGTAGAAAAAATGGTTAATACTTTTTTAATCATTCAATGACTGAGATTGAAAAGATTACTGTGAGTGACTTGGAATGCCTGAGAGAGCGTCAAGCTGAGTATTCAAACTTACTGAGTTAAAAGCTTTTGGACAGGTGCAATCAGTATTAATTTAGTATGTTGGACAGCAGCCCTGGTCCAATAAAAGTGGAATTCTGCTCTTTTTTTTTTTTTTTACTGAAACTGGACTAACCCCAGCTCTACACTGGAGTCTTTTCAAATCCATTTTTCTTCTGAATATAAGTTCTGCCCATGTTTAGCCATGGTGGCCACATGCTGGAAGGCATATCTGTTTCCACTTCAGGCATGTTGCCCAGTTCAGGTGTTAAGAGTGTTTTATATGATCGGAGAATGCACGCAATGGTGTAGATGTAGTATATGGGCAATGTTGAACTATGCTGCAGTGCATCAGGCAAACATTATCTTGTAAAATATAGCCAGATTTCTTCTGAGTAAAAGCTATTAATTCTCTGAGCCTTTCCGGTCATCAAATGTTCTGCTGCTTTTGTTTGTTTTCACATAAAAACTTGATCGATTAAAGGAGTAATTGTAATGTGTAGCGTAATGTGTAATGTGTCAATGCCTTTGTTTGTAGAAGTTTTTTCTGAATGTCTGACTCTAATTAGAAAGCACAGGATCTGTGCAGGTCTTTACAAAGGAGCCTGAGTGATGAACTGTGGTGCTGAATCTAAATGACTTGTTTTTCTGCTTCAGTGTGCAAAGGTGCCAAGGCAGATGTTGTGTTCCTCATCGATGGCTCGTGGAGCATCGGCGAAGAGAGCTTCCTCAAAGTACGGCAGTTCATCTTCAATATCATGGGAGCTTTTGATGTCATCGGGCCATCAGGAATGCAGGTATGGATGGATTTTCCAGGAAACCGTTTAGCCTGAAATGGTACAAAGAGTTTTCAGTAGAGAATCTGAAACTAAATGTTTCTTCCAGAAGCTCTGGATTAGCTGCATCCCATTTTTGTTGGGATAAATTTAAAACATATGTTGCCTATTACTGGACATTGTACATTCATGTGCAATACTTACACTAAAGGAAAGTTGACCTATAGAATGCGCCAGTGAGAACTTTACTATGTTTGAAGGAAGCATAAAGGGCATTATATTATTTCAACAGACAAACTAAAAATAAAATTGCTACTGCTACTTAAAAAGGAGGTCAGTCCAGTAAAAAGGACAAGGTCTGATAAAGTTAATGCATAGCTAGCATGGTGAAAGCTTAATATTAATACTTAATATAACATTATTATATCCATAACATCCATTTCAAATGAATCAAAATTTGGATCTAATGAACAAAATGTAGTATTTGCATACTTTTATTTTCATGACTTATTATCGAGGCATTTGTTTTGAGCTCAGATGAGAGTGAGCTCAGTGTCTAAAGCTGACAACTTTTAAAACAAACAGGTTTTGCTGTTG
Source organism: Pangasius macronema (assembly GCA_037577455.1). NCBI lineage: Eukaryota > Metazoa > Chordata > Actinopteri > Siluriformes > Pangasiidae > Pangasius > Pangasius macronema. Next base: position 12,091,887 of record CM074963.1, read on the forward strand.
GTCATCAGTAGAAAAGAGCAACCCCTGGGTAATAGAGGTTGCAGCACAAAGCACATATTTTGACCATGTGTTAAGCTTCACTTTCAAAAGATGTTCAAGGTAAATGCTGGTGTGCCAGCCAAAAAGCTGAAATTGTGACCATGGTAGTGGCAGATAGCAACGCAGTGATTAACAGGCCAAGCTAAGAAAGGTGGGACTTGGGATCAATAAACCAATTCTCTTTTACTCTTATTGTTGTATTCAATTCAATTCAATTTTATTTGTATAGCAATTTTAACAATGACCATGGTCACAAAGCAGCTTTATTTTACTAGGAATTGTAATCCTAAGCCATCGTAGCAGGACTGCTCATATCAATTGCAGTCCAAAGCCATCTTCATGGTTTCTAAGTGGTACCACCCTCAGTAATCTCAGTGATCTTTAGGCTGTCCATGTGGGGCCATCCTCAACAGCAGCCATTGAACTGTATTACACTTGAAACAATGAAAACAGAAAGTTTAAAGATCCCAGGGAAGTGTGTGTTTTTTTCCTCTGCTGAACTGAGATTTATCTATTCAGAGTTGTTACTGTTAGCACCACTGAGAAACAAAACATAACCACTCCAAACTGTTGTGTCTTATTTATAAGCATGAACTAATCGCTAACTAATCATGAACATCAAAAGGAATTTTAGCTATCCAGATCTTCACAGATGCTAACAGATGTAGAATTCATTTGTAACATCCACAGTTGTTTAAAAATGGTTTAAAAGTTTTTCATTCTGATTTGAATTTATCGATCATCTCCCTGTGTTTTTGGCGACAGGTTGCTTTTGTTCAGTACAGCGACGATGCCAAGAGTGAGTTCAGACTGAACACTTATGATGATAAAGGCACGGCTCTGTCGGCCCTGCAGCTCATCCGCTACAAGGGAGGAAACACAAAGACAGGTGCAGTGTATCTCCCAGTCATCTCAGCTATTCCTGATGTTTTTTATTGAAACTGTGCTCCGTAATCTAAAATGTTGACATTTTGGATTATACCAAAACTATATTATGACAAGCTGACGTTGCTTCACTGCATCCTTCTACTGTTGAGATATGGGATATGAGCACGAAATAGTGTCAGTAACTTAATAGGCTTAAAAATAGTTGTGAAGTGAGCATAAGGACCATCTGTGTCTTTGCTATGCAGGCGTCGCTCTGAAATATGTGTACGACAGAGTGATCACTTCAGACAGTGGAATGAGGAGGAATGTCCCGAAGGTGGTGGTGGCTGTTACTGACGGACGGTCTCAAGATGAAGTGCAGAAAAATGCTGCCAAGCTGCAACATGCTGGTAAGACCCTGACATTTGCTGTTGACAACCCAGATTACCCAATTACTACATGTGAATAGGATTACTATTTCTGAAACAATACATACTGCTAAATATGTTATTTCATGTTATTTTATTTTTACAAACTTCTTTTTGTGGTGTTTAATATGTCTAATTCCCTCAAATTGCATATGTAGCTGTGTATTAGGCTCTATCTAGTCTTTGGATAATGTTAATATTCAACTGTATGTAACAGTGAAGAGTCACTCCTTCTCAGAACATACTGCTGTAATATTACTCTTCCATTGTTTAATCGCGAAAACACCAGTCTCTGCTATTAAAAATGGATTGGAGGATATTTTAGAATAAAATTTTATTTGTATAGTGCTTTTAACAATATGCATTGTGACAAAGCAGCTTTGCAGAAATCTGGATATAAAATTTTAATTTAAATTGATCCCTTATTATTAAAATTTTTATTATTTTGCTGTACAAACTCTAACATAAAAACCAGCAATTGGCAACGGATCCTTCTGGAATATCTTTGGGACAGTAATCGACATGCAAAACTTTGGAATTAATTTGGATTGTAATTTTTAATAATAATAATAATAAAACGTATAAATCTGTGACTATGGCATAACCACTGGGTCTGTTCTCATATTCAGGTTACAGTGTGTTTGTGGTTGGAGTGGCTGACGTGGATTACGTTGAGCTCCAGAACATCGCCAGCAAGCCAAGTGAACGCCACGTTTTCGTCGTAGACGACTTTGACGCCTTTGCCACAATCCAGGACAATCTGGTCACCTTCATCTGTGAGACTGCATCTTCCAGTAAGTGCAAAAGACCTGTTCATCATTTCAGCTATTCCAAAATGATCACTATCAGGAGTCAGTCATAGCTGTACATATTCTTTAACAAGTATCAACTATATAAAGGATTGTATTGGTTTGAAATAAATGATTAAATGAAATAGTTTATAAGAGTTGACTTAAAATTTTGGTCCGTGCTTTAACATATTTTTTATACGTCATGTGACCAGTGTTTATTAGACTCTAATTATTGACCTTTTTTCCTGCTTCCTCTCACAGCTTGTCCTCTGATCTATGTGAACGGCTTCACATCTCCAGGTACAGCTAATAATAATAATACTACCATTAGTAATACGATTTAGAGCATCATGTACATATACATGTTGAGTTTCAAAACCAAAAAAAACACCTATAGAGCTATAGGGTGTTTGTGATATTCTCTGGCACACTGTGAGTTTATCTCCGAGTGACCGAGTTGTCAGGGTTAAGAGTAAGTGTTCAGGATGGTTAAGTGTTCAGGATGGTTGTACTGCTTCAGTAGTTTTGTTTCAACAATCAGGATTTCATCTCATCCAAATATTTTTTGCAGATCTCTTTTTCCATCTTTCTCAGTAATGTATTTATGTACGCATTCTCTTAGGCTTCCGAATGCTTGAGGCATTCAATCTAACTGAAAAGACGTATGCTTCGGTTAAGGGCGTATCGATGGAGCCAGGCTCTTTCAACAGCTACACAGCCTACAGGCTCCATAAAGATGCCTTCATCAGTCAGCCTTCAGTGTAAGTTCATTACACCTATACGTATGCTGCCTTGTTGGTATTAAGCCTGGTATTCCGATTTTCTTATTTTTAGCTTTCTTTCTCAAAAACTTAATTTCCATTCTCAGCTGATCATTATTCAAAAATATTATTAAAAACTAACAAATCCACGCAGAGGTTTATCAGTGGTATGGCCCGCTCTTGTCTGGATTGATGATGACATTTGCATAAGGCTTTAATCAAAGCNCATGACTTTTGTGCTCTCCCAATTTGACTTTTTCATGGTTTGTATAGAATTTGCCTGTTTTCCTACCCATAATAAATGAATTAAAAACAGTTCTTGATCAAAGACCCAGACCTTTGAACCCTAATGTAGCCTTAGTCTAACTAAATAGCACTAATGATCCTCATTACATGTGACGAATAGTGTTCACATCAAGGCAATCGCAGATGTAAATACAGCTTGTTGCTAAAAGCATGCCATTAGAGGATGATGGAGCACTTTCAGTTTTGTTGTTTTAGTCTTAACATGTCTTGCCCAGCAGCTCTCAGCTAGATGATTAGACCTCACTGTTAGCTAAAGAGGCTTGAGGGATTTAGGGCACTTTGTTAAAGTCAATCCTGACAGGTTGTGATGTTTGTTAAAGGGCTTCATTTTCCTAAAGTCTCAGCGTCTAGTTCAGTCCCCAAAAAGCTTCCCAGAGCACTATAATCCTCTTCTCTTCCACAAATCTGGGATCTTTTTACCAGACATACTGCAGTATCAAAATATATCCAGTTACATTGACATGCCAGGTTCCCCTTTTGGGAAACTCTTAGAACTGGACATTGTTAAGCTAATGTGAAAACAGGCTCCTGGATCTGCTATCTGTTAATATATATATTTTTGGAGGAAGCAACACAAACCTGACTCTAGTTTTGGGTTCAACAGAGACATCCATCCCTTTGGCCTTCCCCCATCCTACACAATTATTCTGATGTTCCGGCTTCTACCAGACTCGCCCAATCAGCCTTTCGATATCTGGCAAGTGTCTGATAACAATCACAAGCCAGAGATCGGCATCACTATTGACCGTAAGTGTAACTTTAATCCCTCAGATTATAATAAGGAAATGTTATGATGCCTTATCTTATTTTATTCTTATTTACTGCATCTTTTTTTTCCATATTGCTGCATCTATCTATCTATCTATCTATCTATCTATCTATCTATCTATCTATCTATCTATCTATCTATCTATCTATCTACAGACACTAGCATTATTTTTGAAGTCCTCACTTTTACGATTCAAAAAGATATTTATGCGCAACTTTGAGAAACTCATATTTACTCACAAAGGCAACATTAGTATTGAAGAAGTGAGAAGTTTGGACATTGGAGCTCATTAATGACAGAAGATGCACACCAGCTCACTTTTCTTCCTTTAATTATTTTCTTCCCTATTTCAATTGTCTTTCCTCAGGTCACCATGAATGGTAACTAATGCTCTCAGCCTTTAAGCCTGCTTTCTTATGCCTCTCTCAGTATGCAGCCTTGACCTTGCATGGTTTCTTCCCTCCAAGCTTCACTCTTCAATCAGTTACTAATTGTCATATTTGGCACAGGCATCATGCAACCTTTTAGTACTGCTCACAAATGCTTCCTTTGAAGGATGTTTGTACTGTATGATACTGAGAGCTTGGAGGCCTATCTGACAAATTTGCTCTTCTCTTTATCTCTTTGTTCGCAGCCTCCAAACAGACCATCTCGTTTTATAACAAGGACACGCGAGGAGAGCTTCAGAAGGCCACATTTGACAGTCCACAACTGAAGAAAATATTCCATGGAAGCTTCCACAAGGTAAATGCTGCTGTATTTGTGCTCTACATGGAACTCTGGATGTGGACTGATATGGGTTGTGGCACATCAGTCAAAAGTGGTTCCAGTTGTACCTACATGTGTTGAGTGACCTGAGGATATACAGATGTCTAGGATAGCAAGCATTCCAGATATTACGATTACAGGTGATATGCCTGTAGGTGCTTTGTAAATGTCTGTTCTTTAGCAGATGGCACTCTCGAGCTGTCATGTAATGTGTAGCTTAAAGGAATCCCTATTGGAAAGGTGATTTGGAGAGCTTGTTTCACAGGTCGATCTCTCGTAAGGTTGCTTCTGAAGGCATGCCACCGGTCTGCATGGAACAGAATGCATCATTTGTCTATATGAATGAATATGAAGTATAATAATACTGTATACTGATAAATCACTAACCTCCAAAAGTTTCTTTTGGTGGCCTGGAAGACTTTTGGGAAAATGTCAGCCACTAGTCTCACTCTCAGCAACTCTCAGCGGCTCTCATCAGCTTTCTATTACTGATTTTTATTCATGGACCAAAATAACTGTGCGTGATGCCTAAATGGGGGCAATGAAAAGACTTCATAGCTGTTTATCAGTAAAGCTAATGTGAATCATAGTCTTAATGAAACCATGAGAAGGAATTCGGAATGGAAGTTGTTATGCAGCTGTTTTCTGACAAGTGACAGTTTCATTGGTGGATTAATACATAAAAAGCCGAACTGCACGGAATGTTTTATGGAAAACGTTTGGTGTTGTGCATTCCACTGTTTCAGCTGGGAAAAATGGGAAGCTCCTTCGATGTAGCTGTTGTAGCATAGCGTTGAAGCTTCAGTGGGTTATAGGAATGCTTATTAAACTTTTCACTTACCTCACATGTAATTGGTCAGCCAAGATATGAGTGATGAAGTAATGGAAGGAAGGTATGGCTTACCTAAATGTTCAAATCTTTATATGCCATTGTTAAGCTACATACTGTCTTTTTTTTTTTTTCTTTAATAGCATGGAGTGGAACTAATACAATTCACATGAGTTTCAGCTTTCATATTTTTTTATATGAATTCTAACAATGAGACAGCCTGTCATGGACTGTCATGAACACCTTATTCTTGTTGTCTACAGCCTCCCTGCAAAGTTTTGTTCATTTTTCTACATCGCATTATTCAATTTAATTCAGTTTGATTCAATTTTATGAGTATAGCACTTTTAACAAAGCAGCTTTACTGAAATCCAGATGTAGATTTAGATCCCTACTGAGCAAGCCAGAGGAACAAGTTTCAAAGGAGAGCCCTTTTTCTTCTGGGTGACACTGAATACTGGGATTATAAATCATTACAGTATGCTATAAATTCAGACAGTGCTGAGTGTGTTGAAAGGATGTTCATTCGGAGTGTCATACATGATTACAGCGGCAGGTCTTAGGTACGAGTCTACAGTATCCAGGTGGGATTAGCAAGAGAAGCTAAAGTAAGTCTTGGGCATGAAGAGGTTTTGTGGAAGTGCAGATCTTTAGGGAATACTTGTACGATCTTCAAGCTCATCAGGAAGAACCGGGTTGTTCCACAGCAGTAGAAGCGTGTCAGGATCAAGCGCATTGTTTCACATTTTGTAGAAAACCACATCAATCAGACAGAGATTTTGGGGGAGACAGACTTCTATTCCTTGTTTTCCTTGTTTTTGGGGAAAATTGTGGATTTATTTATTTTTTTTTGCAGAACTGCTCCTTGCCAACACAAAAAAAAGTTGATACTCTTTCTGAAAAAGTGCTTAATCCTGTTTGCCTAGGTTCAGGACAGACTGAGTGTGGAGGGAGATGTGGCAACACATCATTTACAATCGCGTCTTTATGTAATGATCGTGAGGACTACTAAGCTCTCACATTTTTACTAGAATCTACTGTATAAGTCTGTTTGGAGCTTTTGAAACATGGTGGAGTTGTTCGCTGGAAGAGGGAGCTGGAAAATATTGGGTCATCGGATTAGCCATTAAACAATTACATCAGAACGTGAGTGAAATGGCAGGCCAAGAAGGGGTCTGGCTGTCTTGCTCTCTCTGTCTCTTTCTCCATCTCTGTCAATATCTTGGTCTCTTGAGGTCTTTTTTTTTAAAACACACATTACAGATTACATATTTCTGATTCTTACACAAATGTTATCTAATTCCTGCTCTCTGTCTCCCTCCCCATCCTCCTCTTACATCTGATGATCTCTGTCCTGGCTGTGTCCAAGCCTCTATTAGGTTGATTCCAGGATGAGGGAATTCCTGTAGTTTATTCTCACACTGCAGTAGCTCATTTTTTTGTGTGGTTTACCTCCCTGTGCGGATGTGTATGGAGAGGGTCCTCACTACTCCCTAGGAAACTGCTCATCACTTTTCCCTGCCACCAAAAAAATCAAACATTCACTGACTAGATGGAGTGAAATCAAGCAGCACAGGCTTTTCACGTCTTCCATGAAGGATTGCATATATTATTAAAATAGTAAATGCTCAAAAACCATCATGAGTTGATTTTCACAGTTACATATGAAGCCTTTCTGTGGACTGCCAGTGTTAAATCATCCAGCGTTCTTGGATCGACAAAGATGATTTCGATTTTCTAGCTGAGGCCTGTGCATTCCTGTCCTCTTCCACTGTAGATTGGTGCTTATATGTTGTTTTATTAATCTCCCACGGGTCTGCTGTATAAATGAGCTGTAAGGTGCAGACTATGAGTTTTCCGAGCCACAAGGGTTGGCAGAGGACAGTGTTTAAAACGGATTCATGGGTTTATTTCAACAGAGAACAGTTAAATATCATAATGTCATAAACAGGCTAAATCTTAAAAAACATAGAAATATGGCGCAGCTGTAACTGGATATATATGGTGGAAGTGGTGTTATATCCATTTGAATTGAGACTGTAGCGTATTAAATGCAGGTTATTTATTTTTTTCAGACTAAACAGCAATATATTTGTCTTATGAAACATGACTAGTTTATGTATGTTTGCATGTTTTATTCTTATTTATATTTTTTATTCTCTTTTAAACATAAGTTAAAATTTGCTTGATCGCTTTACGGCAAAGTGACTGTCAAAAACTTGACTCCTATGATTAACTCCTACTTATCACTAAGAGCTGCTCCAAGAGTTACTTTTCACTAAGAACATTTTTTTAGTCTTAAGTGAACCTCTAAGACTACATTTTAGAGTAATCCACAGAAGCGTTACACACACCAACCTTGGACTTCATTCCTAGATTGAAGTTCCTGGGCCGGTGTTCCTTTTTTTATTGAGTAGCTATTGATACTATTGTCATAAAAATAGCTTTGCTCATCATCTTGACCAATATTTATATAGTGTGTTCTTTGACTATGTGATAAAACTGGTTGATATGCCACAAAAGTGGCAAAAATTAAAGCCTCTTAACACTTATTGACATGATATATAAGCCTATTATAGGTTTCAATCATATTCACATTAGGAACAGATGATGACAGTTGGCCATTTTTCCATTTAAGATGCTATTATATAACTGAACTATTGGCTACTGAGCTTCTATTTCTCTGACACTGGAAATTCAGGCAATGAGAACATCCAGAAACCAGATGTCAGAAGGTTATACTAATAGTCATAATATGGTTATACATTATAATGCCTTTTCTGTACAAGTCAAAGCAAAAATAGCTGGAGACAATCACTTAGAGAGTCCTAGGGCTGTCCACCTCCTGTAAATATGCTAATGCATTTAAATACAAAATGTTTCATGAGACTATAATTGTAAGACAGAATGAATTGAGCTACACTGTGTGTTTGTATTGTCCAAAGCACAAAAGGTGAAAACTGTTTTCAGTCCACGTTATAAATCTTATATAAAAAAATTTAACCTGAAAATTGATTATTTTCCCATATCATCACATCTCAAAGTCTCTTATACTGTAGCAGTTTGTCAGCAGTAACATTTTTTATCAGATCAGCTTATGGATATCTTTAATGTTGAGGAAGATCTGTGAAACAAGTTATTTCCTGATATGACTTATAACAGCAAAAGTATTAACAATTGTTCTCTCGCCAGCATCTCTTATTTTCTCTCTTTCAAAGTTAATAAGACAAAAGGTGCAGCTTATCAAGTTACCAAGAAACAGGAAACTGTGAAAATGTCTCCTCACAGAAAGTGTGCGATATCAATGAGAATTAAAAAAAAAATCTGTTTACGTGGAGTGTCTGCCATATAAGTGCCTGTGACTATAGAAATAATAACATGTTAGAATGATAATACATAATTTGACAAATTGTATTGAAAAGTGAAATTTATTCTGACAGCCCTGGTACATACGATTACAAATGAAAACGAACTACATGACAGCTCCAGAAAATGCTGTTGGAAAATTTTTATTCAGCCTGACATGCAACTTAAGAAATCTGGAGATGCATCTTGCATAAAATAATGCTGCAATTGAATGCATTGTGCCTTGTCAGGGCTAGAGGCAGAAATCTACCAGAGCTCTTCAAGCAAGGTCTGCTGAGTAACGTTTCTCCCAGACACACTGACTCCCAGACATTGTACCATTAGGGCATTTCCCCCCTCCTTCCTAGTGCTGCTTCTCTTCACCTCGTTAACCCCTGCTAGAGAAGATAGGAGAACATCGCTCCAAGTCTCCCAGCATGATATTCCTGCCTGTCGACTGTCTGAAATCCAGAGCCATGACCGTGCAGTAACGTCCAGACAGTGTTCACGCCAACCTACAACTTCCACTTCTAGTGATGTTGAGCAGAAGCCACTTCTTATGGCAAGATGTTAAGAATCTCCCATTTTCCCAAAGGGAGGAGGCAGTGGGGAACAGCTGCTGCTGAGTGTTGCTGTTGATTCGGACGCGTGCAAAGTTTGGAAAGCAAGAAATGGAGAAGACATATATCAACAATAATATCACTGAATTAACTCCATCATTGTAAACTGTGCTGTACTGGGAATATTTACATGCGTGTAATATTAACACTAGTGGTGGAACAAAACTGCTCAACTACATGCAATGTTTGTCAGATTTCAGATGATTTTAGTATATGGTAGTGAGAGACCACCCACTGGGAAGTAAACAGAAGAATTTCACTCATCTTCAGTAACCAGTTACTCCTGGTCAGATCCTGGGATCCTGGGAACACTGGGCACAAAATACACCCTGGATGGGATGCCAGTTCATCACGGAGCAATGGCCACATCCCCATTCACAACTAGAGGCAATTTAGGGTAGCCAGTTCCACTAGGAGCATCTGCGAGGTGGGAAGAATTCTGGGAACCCAGAGGAAACTCCACACAGACAGTAACCTGATATCAGGATCAAACCAGGGCGTCTGAAGCTGTGAGGCAGCAACATTTGTTATGAGTGATAATCATAGTTTAAAAAAAGATGCAAGAGAAACCTCAGAAATAAGCCTGATCTGCTCATTTTCATCTGATGTTTGTTTGCATCTGGTGCATCTGGAAATATTTTTCAATTTAGGCAATTTTCTAGTCCAGCTCTGCTTGTGAGCATCACATCTGCATTATGTATCCATATAAGCTTTTGTAATCCAGGTCAGTGTGTGACATGATAAACTATTAAGGTTCAGTTGAGATCTCTGAGAGACCGTGAAGAAATGATATCCCTCGTTTACACAGAATACGCAGGAAAACAGACAGTGGTCCTATCCTCAAGTGACTCGATGATGATCCAGTGTTTTCCACAGTCTCATGATCGTTATTTTTATTTTCAGCTCCACATCCTGGTTTCGCCCAACAGCGTTAAACTGAACATGGACTGCCAACAGGTGGCTGAGAAGGAAATTAAGGAAGCTGGAAATACATCGGCAAATGGCTATCAAGTGCTGGGAAAAATGTCCAAATCTATCGGCTCCAAAGGGGACTCGGCAACAGTGAGTGGAGCATTTTGGATTTGCTTGAAATTTAGCATGTGCGCATGTGGAGTTCCATTCTTTCACTTATTAGTGTATATTATTAAAATCGTTGAATGCTAACCCCCAGATGGATTTCCCAGCTGCAAAGTCTGTCATATACCTTTATCTGGTGTATTTTATTTGTTGTTGTGTTCTCTCTTTTTTTGAGTCTTCAAAATTGAAACTTGGATCAAAGCTGTCTAACATGCGATTTCATTTTCTGTTGCACAGTTCCAGCTCCAGATGTTCGATATAATCTGTAGCCTGGGATGGACCAGCCGGGACAGATGTTGCGACCTTCCTTCAATGGTAAGAGTTACCTAAACAAACTCAAAGCTAGTCTTTATGTCTGTTACTCTGGGTGGGTTCTTACTCTTCCCTGTTTGTTGTAAATATGTTTGATCCGAGTGTGTTAATTTGTCAACAGAATGCCAAGAACTAACATAGCGTTCGAGTGCACAAACAAAAAAACGTCGCCAGACAGAAACATCTGCACTTGTACAATTGTGTTGTCGTTTCTCTCTTTTGTTTTCTCTTTAGTTTCTGCAGGGTCGTTAACACTAATACTTGAAAGACTTTACCCATAATTTTTTTCCCCAAGAATATTTGCCCATGTACTGTGCAGTTATAGCTCATGCTTTGGCATAACTTCTATCAGAAAATGTTATCATGACCCAATGTGTTTGTGTGGATGGGGAAAAATGCTTTGATGCCGGCAACATTTTTGGCAAGACAAATTCAAGGGTCATCATGTAGGATGAGCATCTCTGAGAAGCAGACGCTGCTCTGTTTCCATTTGGGCCTTTACAGAAAAAATTGCAAATTGCTGCTTTTAAAGGCACATGAACTTATGGCGTTTTGGATATAATTAGTGGTTGAAGGACAAGAGCAGCTCAGCTGCAGCTTCACAACAGCTTAATGTCAAATTGATTTGCAGTTTGCCCTATCTTTACATCATCTTTCCTTCTCTGAACATCCACTACTTTTGTTGTACTAGCATGCCCTGGTTCCTCATCACACAGATGAAAGTGCTCAAAATCTCTCTTGTCGAAATAAAACAGCGACACCATATGAATCACATAGCTGTGCCACCCTGCTGAAAGGCTGACATTCTTCACATCACACTCAGGTTTTAATAGAGTCCAGCGTCTAAGTGATGCCGTCAGCAAAAACAAGCATTTCTCTGGTGGAAAATGTGGATTTTAATGCCCACACATAATTTTTCTTAGTTGAACACTGGAAATAAATTTTTTCCCCGTCTCCACCAAATCCTCTAGAAAATTCCCTAAAATGTTGCTCTGTGTTCTCCTATTTTTAACAAAGAATAAGATCATATTTTCCTTCCATTTTAAACAGAAAAATATTTCCCAATTCCATATGACCAACTACTGCTTTAAGTAGCAGCTACACGGCCTCCTCTGTACGCTTGTGGTGTTCATTTTGCTGTGACCTCACCTCTGAGAACCCTCTTCTCCTCTATATTCTGCCCTTTCTTTGGACCTGACTTGTGACTAAGATTTACTCTTGAGGCAGCGGAGCAATTGCTGCTCTAATCCTCACCGGCCTCATTCGTCTCCGCTAATCTTGCACACTCTGTCTTTGTGTTCTAGAGAGACGAGTCCAAGTGTCCACCTCTTCCCAATGCCTGCACATGCACGTCAGACAGCAATGGGCCTCCCGGACCACAGGGGCCTGTGGTAAGATGCTTTTTTAAAAAAACAGCACCTGGAGCAGACAGTATGCCTAACTACTAAGAATTACTGCAACCTGCAGTTCTTTGTTTAGCATTAGCTAACGTGCAGCATATTCATTTCACATGCTCTCTGTTAGTAAGCTCAGAATTAGCCTTAGGCCATTGTGCTGTTTCTCATTCAAGATTTTATCCACCATGAGCACAGCATAAGCCATTATGAGAAGAAAATTTGGCCTAAAATACAATTTACACAATATCCTCTTATTCCAAATGCCAACACATGTTTGGCATCCAAGGTTTGCTTCTTTAGCTTCGGAGATTTGGTGCTAATGGGGTAAAGTATGGGAAGCTCAAAGTCTCAATGGTAGCTTTGTGCAAAATGCATGTTTATATCGTTACATATTTGCCTAAAAACGGCTTTGTGTATCAGACTTTGTTATCTGGTTTCTAACACTGTGTGACACAACGTTATCTATAAAGAAAATTGGACGATGGCCATTTTGATGCTGGAATCACTTCCTCAGCACATAGTTTGGTGAGACTCCACGCAGTTATCAGACTCAGGAAAGAGATCTGGCTCAATGTTTGAAAGAAGATTTGGATGTTAGAATTGATTTGGATGATAATATATCACCGGTTTGATTTATATATTTATTTTTTTAATACAGAGCATTGCAGCGTGCAGTTTACATCACACTAAACTGACAGATTTTTAACTTTCCCTACTTGTTTGCAACATTAGCCTTTTAGCTGCAGTCTAACTAGGGAAGAAAGGGTTATGTTGACTGTACTTGTAATAAGGGGGAAAATGTATAACTTTCATTATTGGACAAACTTGCAGAGCTGCTAAAAATATACAGAATATATGTATATCCAAGATGTGTGTGTGTGTTTTTCTGGTTTTATGAACCAGCTGAGACAAACTAATCATTTGTAACATATTCATGAAGAATTCTATCCAGTTGAAGAAGGAAATGAATTCAATTACTTGCTGTAAGAACTGCCGTGCTCAATAACCATGTCATCATGGATGGTCATGGGCAGGTCAAGTCCAACATTTGGACTGATAATTGACGGTTGTATGAGCAGATCCCTGGAGTGTTGTGTGTGTAATATCTCTAACTCTTTGACTTTTCCAGGGAGCACCTGGTAACAAAGGTCCTCGAGGTGAAAAAGGAGAAACTGGCCCTGTTGTAAGTATCATATTCAGGACTTCCTGTCCACTTTTTTCTAAAGACAAAGAACTCATCACAACCCCACAATGCTCAATCAATGAATGGCTAAGACTCTTCTCATGTGTGTTACTGTAGGGTCCAGTTGGACCTCGTGGAGAGATGGGTCCAGCAGGCCCAATGGGTCTTCCAGGACCGCAGGGCCCCAGTGGGCACTCCATTCCAGGAGAAGCTGTAAGTCATCCTTTTGGCTTTTTTCTTCTCGCGTTAACTCCTTCCCTGTCCATTTTATCTGCTCTCAGCCAGTTCTTAATAGTGAGCTGTAAATCTCTAAGGGCCCTTGAACTGAAGGATTACTCTGAACATTTATTTTCTTTCTGAAATTTGCACAGTAACTGTGGTTCAGCGTAATGCATTCCTCCAAGTCTGTTGACCTCATGCTGGATACTTGACAATCTTTAAAACACCTTATTCTTAATGTAGCAACATAAATCTGACTCCAGTTCCTTTCCTCCCTCCTCTCAGCCACACAGTCTCTTCCTTCCCTTTTTTTAGTCAGATATCATGAAGCAAGTGTCCCCAAAATGCTGCCCTGTCGACTTGATTTATGTGTCAGATTTCCAGTAGAATGACAGTACATTGCCTCCTCCACTCACCTTCATGAATGTGGTTTTAATATAAGCTACTGCCTCTTTTTTCCATAGGGACGTCCAGGACCGAAAGGAGATCCCGGTGATGCTGGACTACCTGGGCAGAAAGTAAGTCTTCTTTTGGCTAAGTATGCTTTTGGAGAAAAAAAAAATCACTGTGCAGCTCATGCTACTACTCTGGATGGACTCCATATGGACTCCAAAGCTCAGAACTTAGCAGCTTGCACGGAGTGTTACGCACAGGCATAGGTCATGCTGTAAAACATAAATTGGCTTAAAACAATATTAAGTGTTGTGGGGCATCTGAGGATTTAAAGCTTACCTGACTGTTTTTTCCTGGGTTGTTTTTTATTTAGAACATGTATGGAACTAGCAGAAAGATTACAGCGAGTTAGCGAGTTAGCTAAGCAACAGGTATGGCAGGCAGGTAAAGACTATANATGCTGCACGGTAACATTACACCATGATTAAGAAGCATCCTGACTCAATCCAAGACTATCTTGATGGGGCTGTAAATGTTGTCCTGTTGTTTCTTCATTGTTGCTGAGTATCAGATTAGCAGTGGGATGGTGTGATTTGCAGGAACAGATGAAACAAAATCATCCAAAAAGTGAAATTCCTCTTATTTATTTCTTATTATGAGATTATGATAAAAGAAAAACATGCTGATTAAGATTATTCCTATTAGCAGGATATTATGCTTCTTTCTAGAAATAAATGCTTAAAATAAACAACATTATCTGGCAATAGAATATAACAACTTATAGCTTAAAATTAGTAAAAAAAAATGTCTAAGCATAGTCTTAAGAAAAAAATCATAAACTGTTAATGATAAAATTAGTCAAATTCAGTCCATTTAAGATATTTTCACCTCGTATGATATTTTTTTGCAGTAAAACAATCCTACAGAGATGCCTTCAAAATAATGAGAAGAGATTAGTGAATAATAAGGGGTAGTTTGAAGGAAATTGGGAACAGACTACATAATATTATCCCTCTAGAGATTAAATCAAATTTTGTAGCATAATAGACACTCCATAAAATAAGTGTTAATTCACGCTGGGTGTTGCTCAGCAGGTGAACGTGCTAGATGCAGACGCTATAGCAACATGCTTTTAATAATTTGTAGCCAGGTTTATAATGGCCAGTAAAACTGATCTGGCATATACCAAGTTGCCTGTAAACCTTACGCCAAGGCATCAAAGGTGAGCTGGGATTGATGAGGAGGGAGGAAATAGGGGGGAACTGCCAAAGCCATTTAAAGCAAATCAGAATTAAAAAAAAAAAATACTGGAAAGTGTGTTTTGCAACTGGTTTAATTTGCTTAGTGAAAGGTAGTTGAGATGTGTTCACTGGTAAGAGTGTGTCAAGTGTGTAAATGTGTTTCTGTCTGTCTCAGGGTCCACCTGGACCAGCTGGTCCTATTGGCCCTATGGGAATCGCTGGTGTGAGGGTGAGTTCTGCTGCCCATCTGAGTGCAATGCATTACTGTCCAAGAGTAGATCTTCCTGTACTGTACTGTGGAAATCTGTATCTGATTGTGTGTGTGGGTTTCTGTGTGTTTTAATACAGGGACCTCCAGGGAAAGAAGGACCAGCCGGACCCAGAGGCCCACCAGGACCAATGGTGTGTGTTCAGACAATAAGGATTTCATAGTGAAATCTGTTTCAGAAAATGCTCCTTTCTTGGCGTTCTGCTTCTTTTGTTGTGACCGCGAAGTATTTAAGACTTGCATAGATGCTTTGTGTCTCAGTACAATGTATTGATTTTGATGGTGATGCTATTTTTGTGCAGGGAGCACCTGGATCTCCTGGAATGCCAGGTCCTACTGGAAAACCTGGAAAGTCTGGTGAAAATGGTGTTCCTGTAAGTAAATACTCACTAGACCATACTCTTAAACACTGTTTCTTTTTTCTAAAAAAAAAAAAAGAGAGAGAGAGCACACATGGTATGTTATAATACAGGTGGACACCAAGCTAGATATTTTACTTTCTTTGAAAAAATATTGCCTGAGACATCTATCAGTGAGACAAGTAATGATAAAATCAGTCACATTCCAGAAGAGCTTAATATCATGCTGTCAGATGGCTATGTGAAATATAACAATGTGAGGATGACATGGCGCCTCACTTTTACCTCTTTTACCCAAAGACCAACAGCAGCCCTGAGGCATTCATCAAAAGCCGCACAGTGACATCCAAATAACAGTCTGAGAGATTTTCCAGCTTGCGATAAACTAATGGATGTTTGTTTAAAGAAGCGAACGTTGTGGTAGAGGAGATTTAAGGGCAAGCAGGATTTGGGTGTTCAGATGTGGTGGCGTATGTAAAGTAGAATATGTTTTTCATTTTCACAGGGACCCAGTGGAATGAAGGGAGACAAGGGTGAAAGAGTGAGTGATGGCTTTGATTAGATTTTTATTCATAGCTCGTTTTATTCATAAATTCATATTTTTCTTTTCCTTTGTTTTGTTTTTTTTTTTTTTTTGGGTGGGAGGGGCAAAATGCAGTTAGGAATTCTGTTGTTATGTCTTTTAGGGTGACCTTGCCTCCCAGGGCATGATGCGTTCCATTGCCAGACAAGTCTGTGAACAATTAGTCAACAGTAAGTGTTATTTTGAGTTCACGATTTTTTGTCTTAGGTAGACTTTAGAGCAGTACATTAAATCTCATGCACAGATTTCATTCAGTCCATTGTGTTCTAGTAAGTGCTAATATGTAAGTGTTCTACTTCAAGGTCAGATGAGCCGATTCAATGAAATGCTGAACCAGATCCCCAGTGAAATGCGCAGTAACAGTCCTGGACCTGCAGGCCCTCCTGGGCAACCTGGTAGTCCAGGGCCTCGTGGAGAACCTGGCCGGATTGGACAAAACGGTTTCCCAGGAAGGCCAGGAGTGCCTGGACAGCAGGGAGAAAGAGGTAAGTTTCATTCCTCATATGACCCACAGGAGCAAATCATCAGCTCTGAATTGTTAGTTGTCACAAATAAACCTGTCTCACACTTACTAGACTTTAATGCAGTTGGACAACAGTGACAGTTTTCCTCTGAGGGATTTTCGGCAAAAAAAAAAAAAAAAAAAAAAAAATAGTGCCTTGAAATAGAAGTAAGGAATAAACCACTGGGGGAATGCTGTTATAGGAAAATAATCAACAATGACCCCAACAATGGTATTGAGCTACTGTTACCATCTTGATGTTGATTATTTTTCTATAACAAGGCAACATGAAGGGTTTTATTCCTGTTATACCATAGCAATTTGCCAAAGATTCAAATTTTTTAATTTATTAATGAAAGATGTGTTGTGCTTTTTTAACTATTTATAGTTATATTTACTGTTGTGGAACGTCCACTGCACAAGTTAATTCCTATAGCAGATATGAACAGTAGGTCCCACACCAGCTTCTCTTTTTTCCCTCTTTCTTAATGTTAATATGAATTAATAACACCAAGTTACCACTATGTTACCAAGTTACCTCTGTCTTGAAGACTTTCCAGTGGTACAAAGCTCTAGACTCTTTCCGTAGCTGTTAATTCAACATCACCTTACTGAAAGCTTTGCCGTGTTCATTAATATACATGTTTCTTGGCTAAATAACAACTTGTCTTTTTAATCTCTTTATTTTATAGACAAGTCCCTGGTAATAAGCTGTTACTATAGAAACATACAGTATAAAAGCAGTCTATTAATGTAAATCTATCATTTGAATTACAGCTCGAACTACTATCAGACCTGCTGTTATAGAAAAATAATCAACACCTTCTCGCCAATCAGATTTGTGAAGTTATTGATCACAAGTATCACAGTTATTGATGGACAGTGCTTCCCACGGGCTTGTAATGATTCTGTTACATTTTGGCTGTTGGATAACAGACTTTGTTACTTTTTGGCTTTTCGGCTAGTTAGTTGAACCTTCAATGATACAGTGCTTGGACTGAAACAACCCATTGTTTCTATGTCTAAATAACAACCCTAATAATTAATTACCATCTATAATGATATTTATTTATGTAAATTTCTCATAGAGTATAATAAGTAAGAAAGCTGCCATATGCTAGCTGCATTATTAACATGAACAGATTTACTGTGAAGCATTTGAAGCAGTCTTTAGGAGCTCATGTAGGCACTCAGAAAACTGCTAATATCCATCAACTCGTAGAGGAACCCAAATGACTGCTGTCGTTTACTTCCCGTTGGATCAAAAGCAGTGTTGCAACAAAAACACATGCCTAGCTCTTGGCTTGGCAGGAGAGATATTGATACTTCTCTATCCTGCATTTTAAATTACACTTCCCCTTGAAGTCTTTCCAGAAGTTCTGGATCAATTCACTATATTCATCCACATGCATTTATTGCTTGTGGGGCTTCTCTCTGTTCTCATAATGCTGTATATGCATATGTTTTAATTCAGGTCCACCTGGCGAGAAGGGTGACCGAGGAAATGTGGGGATTGGAGAGAGAGGACAGCGAGGCCTGCCTGGACCACCTGGTAAGACTTTTCATGTTCAAATGCACACAAAACCACATGCCTGATTCATTCCCTTTAAATAGCTGTCAGTACAGTTGTCAACAGTCTTTCTCATTTCGCTTTGGTTTATTTCATCTTGGTAATTGGATGAACGTGAGTGTCACTTAGCTTGTTTTTACTGAACCTTTTCAAACAATAAGGTTCTCATTGTATTTACCCTGAGCAGAATCATTTTCCATCCCCAGCGTGTTACTGTTCCTTGTGTTCCTATTACACTCTTATATAATAGTAACTGGCCAACAATATCTAGCATAACTCTTTCCCTCTCAGACATGAACTTTTCTCTTTATACTGTCTTAAACATAAACAAGTCATGTAGCCCAGTGTAACTAGAAGTGGTCAAATATGAAATAAACCTACATCGTTCAATACCATTTACTAGATTATCAAAAAAAAAAAACATTCACTCATTTCAAACTGTTACGTTTATTAAAAAGTAGGCATAATTTTAAAATTATTTTTAAGTCACCTTTTGCATACAAACACTACTAGATTGTTAATTACTGAACAGCAGAAACTGTGTTGTGTTGGGCCTTGAAAAATCAAAGATTCAACATCATAAAGCAATATTATATTCACTCTTCAAAGACTCACTTTCCTTGAATGTTATGCCCTTCATCTTCATTATTTAAAAAAAAAAATCAGTGCTTTTCTAAATAAGTTGCTTCATTCTGAATCAGGCCAGCCAGGTGAGTCTAGACAAGGACCTTCAGGCCCCACCGGTGCTCAAGGTCCTCGTGGGCCACCTGGTCGTAATGGTATTGGAGGGGCTCGAGGACCACCAGGCCCTCCAGGCTACTGCGATTCCTCTCAGTGTGTGGGGATCCCATATAACGGCCAACAATACAGAGGTACGTAGCATTTCTCACAAAAAAAACCCTGCTGTGTAACATTAGAAAACACCACTAATAACGTCTAATGCATGTATTAGCATAGTGCATGCATAGCTAGCCAGTAGCATAGTGCATACATAGCTAGCCAGTAGCATAGTGCATGCATAGCTATCCATTAGCATAGTGCATGCATAGCTATCCATTAGCATAGTGCATGCATAACTACCTCACAGTTACATTAGCACTAAGGTTTGATGATGTAGTTTCGTAACTCTAACACGCTCTCTGACCTGTTCCAGGTTTATAAGCATTCTAAAGCGCCTGTGCTGCTTTCACTCTGAAATCATGAGTGAGTCCTGATTGAGCTTTGTCCTATGAGGATAATCACCAAGAAAATGATTAATGAACACTATAGAAAACAGTATAAGGCCACAAACAAACACAATGCCACAACATTAAATAACGGACTGGTACTAACAAGAGTTTGCCGCAACTTTAACCGCCAAAGCAACGGGTGATGGCAGCAATGCAGTGGCCTGTTTACAATCTTGAAGCCAAACGGCAAACAGGCGGGTGGAGGAGCATGACCCAAAACACACAAACAACACCAACAACAACACCTACTAACCAAGAGGATTTATAACCAAGACAGCTGATGTTTAGCCTAACTCTCTGTTTTTTTTAAATCTGTAAATAAACTAATTGTGCCTTGTAAATGACCCCAAATTCACTAAAATTAGTTTAACACCAGTAGCCAGCTTGTGCCTTGTATTCTGCTGTTTGCTGAATGCCAACATGATTGCCTTTTTTATTTTTTTTTATGATGACGTGCCATAAATGATATACCCTTTGACTTTGCTCAGGGCCGATTTGTACCACGTGCCTTTTTATACTTGACCCTGGAGGTTTTTTTTCTTTTTAAAGAAAGTTATTTGTGTACATGGTAGCAGAGATGGTATTTTTAGAAAGTCTCCTCTTCTGTCATCAATTATTTAGCTGATATTGAACAACCAGCTCCTCAGCTGTGTTACAATGGCTCATGTCACACACTTGAATCTTCCAATATGTCTGATGTTTAAATATACCCATGAACTCAGTGCTCTCATGTCTACGTCTCATTCTACTCATCCAAAATGGGAAAAAAAAAATGCTAAATGAACCCACTTTATTGTCTTCTCTATCAGTCCCCAGTGTCTTTTATTTTCCAACCCATATTTCTGCTCTGATCTTAGTGTCATGGCTGTGGTATTACAACACAATGCTCTTGTTGACTTTAAGTGTACTGTTACTTTATTGCTCAACTGGGCAAAATGATATTTCCAAGCAGAAGCGGTTCCACGCGAGCCCGAGCCCCGTGAATTCCAAATACCTGAAGAAGACTTTGAGCTCTCACCCGGCGAGCGCCGCAAGAGATCGCTGTCCCGAAGACAATTCAAATGGATAACATCGTAAAAAAAAGATGTTCTTTGCATAAATGTAAAGTTTTTTTTTCCCATTTAAAGTTGCTTTCACACATGACATCTTGAAGGTCTATGAACTTGATATGACAGAGGGTCCGCACATCCCCCCCCCTTTAGCTACTCCCCTTGTGCGCTTGTAAATTGTCTGCTCCATTATGCTAAATCACAGCGTGTACTAGAATTGCTGATGAGAAATAGTTACTTTCTGCTTCCTGCCAACATGATCATAAAGCATAGCAAGTGTCAAATACTCACCCACACATCAGTCATTCACGTTATCTGCCCTCATCACCCGAGAAATGTTCGTTCCATCATCCGCAGTAACATGTGCATTGCCTCCATTGCATTATCCTAAAACAAATATTTATCAGTTTTTTTTTTATATCAACTCACAGCCAATGTTTTACCAAAGGTGGAATTGCATGTCTGTCGTGTATATTTAGGAAGTTTATTTGTTTTCTTTTGTTTATTTTTGTTTATTTTAATCAGAATATAGTTGTTCTCATTGTTGTGTTATCAGAATCAAACGCAGTTGGCATTTGTGTGCAAGACTATGGATATAGTATTGCTGCTTCATGTTTGTAACTGCAGATTGTGAATTCCATAGCCTTATTTTCTTATTTATTTCTGAAACAGAGGAGGCATTTTTCAATAAAACTACTGAAAATATAAACATTTCATGCTTGTTTCAATGACAAAAAAAGCAAGACAGTTTAACAGTGGAGCAAGAGACAACCAGAAGTAGCGGAGAGTTTTAAAAAAAAAAAAAATTAAGTATTTTTTATGGGTAAATTCTCTTTGAAGAATTCATTTAAGTGCAAAAACATTTACTACATTAGACTTGGTGCATTTCTTAAGAAAAAGGAAGCTAGTAGTATTGAAAGCGTGACAGCCAAGTGCTATTGCATCATCAAATTATTATTAAATTATTATCTGTTTATTGTATGTCTGCAACTACACCAGTTTTCCTTTTGAGGACAATAAAGTATACTACTACTAAATTATAAGAACCTAATATGTTCTTTCATGCAGATACAGGTCATGTATCACAGAACCAGCAAAAAGAGAGGAGTCAGGTGTAGGGTTGAAGATACATAGGATTCTGGATTTCTTGATGTGGCTAAAAATGTCAGTGCTGCTGTGCTTTGTTCTTTCGTTTAGTGAAAAAAATCCATAGCAAATAATTCAATATTCAATAAATAAATAAATAAAAAAGGTAAAGCTTTAGGTGACCTTAGTAGTCCGTAAGGAATAAGGCAGAACAGGACATGCTGTTAGAGGAAATAACCAGTGACAGGGTGGTGTGGCCAACACAAAGCAGAGTTACTGGTACCTCCCTGAAGTAGATTAACATCAAGTCCTGAAGTGTTTTGTTCCTCTTATATCACCGAAGCAATTTTCTATTTATTAGAACAGCACATCTATTTTTATCTATTTACAGTTACATTTAATGTTGTGGAACGTCCGTGTAACAAGCTAGTTCTTGTAACTTCTTATATCGGTGCAGCTGTAAACAGTCATTCCTTCACCAGTCTCTCTTTTACTCCCTTGAAGTTCCTGCAGCTTATCATGTTACTGAAAAACCACAAAGCACAAACTCTTTTGCCCTGAAGACTTTCTCATATCTGAAAACAAAAATTTACAGCTTCATCTCTGACTGTTCCAGAGCTCTGACACTGGAGACTCCTTACAAAATTGCTAAATATACCTCTCATCACAGAGAACATCACTATCTCAACAATTACATGTTTTTTAATCCGTTTATGTGGAGCGACGGCCAGACAAGGCCCTGTGTATGTTGTCACTATAGAAATAATAACGTAAAAGATGAGCTCATGAATATAAATATAAATATATAAATATAAAATGAATCAACACATTCTGACTAATCAGTTTGGAGAAATCAAGTGAGCTGTGGTAAAAATATGTGCATTGTTATACACATTTAAGCTTAAAACAGACAAGTTTTCACTTTTGAAGAGTGAGATTCCTAATTTTATGTACAATAAGTTAATGGAGTACAATGTACCATTTAAAATATTTATATAATGGAAAAAACATCACACAGATTAAAAGCTGCTTTAATCTATAAAAGGTCTGGGAAAGTTTTTAAAAAAACACACTAACAATCAACGACAGTTAAAGATGAAATAAGACAGTTAAAGTCTTTATAAACTGAACTGAGAGGATAGTACAGTAAATATTGAAAAGTGGCTTTGATTTAAATTTGTAGTATATCTCATGAGAGTTTGATCTATTTTTTTTAAAACCGATTTACGATGAAGGAAGCTACATATTTCCATGGCTTAGATTTAGTTCAAAGGCATGAAAGTCTCTGAAGAATAGAAACACATTCCTATGGGTAACTCTCTCACTCTCTTAGTAGTTTAGAGATAAAGGGGCAGCTCTGGTATATTTCACCCGTGCGTGCTTGTGCTTCAATCGAAAGACCTGAGTAAAGGTGTGAGGGAAGGACAGCACTGAGCACTGTTTTACTGACGCTCAGCCTTTGAAGTCTCTCTGTGATCCAGACCAGCCCTTTGGAGGAATGCAGCTTAGGATGGGATGGGATCTGAGAATGGTGGCAAAATCCAAACCATACTATCCGGAACGTACAGAGAAAGTGGAGAGTCAGTGATTTAAAGTCATATTCAGTTCTGTAGTAACTATTCAATGTTCAGTCTGGGGAGTTCTGATAGATACACGTGGACGTGTAATGACCCAAAAGAGCATTTAATAGCAATAAGGCACAGAGGAAAAAAAAAAGTCACAGAAATATAAACTCTATGAGCAAATAGCCAGGCCTTTTTTAACACATAAGAAAACACCACCATGTTGTGGAACATATGATGGTATAGTATAGCATGTAAGGAATAAAACATAATGGGGTGTTCTGTTATAGGAAAATAATAAACATGATGCAATGAACACAAACTGGGATCAACTCCCAACTCCCAACTCCCAGTATTTTCCAAATAACAGCATGTCCAGAAGTGTTTTATTCCTCTTATACCACAGCAGTTTGCCAATTACAATTATTTTTTATTCATTAAGAACAGCATGTCATACTTTTTATTTCTTTATAGATACATTTAATATTGTGGAGTGTCCATTATAGCAGAAACAGCCATTCCCTCACTAGCCTTTCTTTTTTTTCTCCCGAGGTTAATAAGCCAGAAAAATGCAGCCTGGAGTTTCCTGTGTCAGAAAACTTAAAGCTACAGTCTTAACACTGACTGCTACAACACACTGAATCTGGGAACTGATCCTTCTGCAACTGTTAACAAATGTCTCCTCACAGAACATTTGACCATGCAGACCATCCACCATACAAGCCTTTTATATAAGTTATTGCTAATGTATTAGAATGAGCATTTTACATTTATATTAATATAAACCTTGAAGCCAGATCTACTGTCAGAGCTGCTGCTATAAAAAAAATGAATCAACACCTTCTGACTAATTGGATTTGAGACCTCATCAGCAAGCACTTATTATGTTGCATACATCAATGTGCTAGTTTTTACTCAACAGAAAACATGGGAAACAGTGTACTGCTATTTTTTAGGATCTAATACTTTACATTTACATCCGGTTCTTATAGATACCCATATTTAAAATTTGTAGTTATAGCAGTGGCTGATGCAATCTTTGAGACAAACCAGAAGAAGTCACACAAGGAAAGTTTTCCGAATGTATATAACACTGCTTCTAACAACCACCAAAGTGCAATATAAGATTTTCTTCTTTCTAGGCTGTTAGCAGAACTATTAACTCATAGCACATTTTAGAGCCAAGCATTACCTCATGGAAAGAGCAGAGGAGGCAGAGG
This sequence comes from Pangasius macronema, assembly GCA_037577455.1. NCBI lineage: Eukaryota > Metazoa > Chordata > Actinopteri > Siluriformes > Pangasiidae > Pangasius > Pangasius macronema. The sequence goes on from CM074963.1 coordinate 12,116,660, forward strand.
AGAGTTTGAAAGCCATGGCAGTTTGCACAACAGGAGTTGCTCCTTGTGGACCTGCTTCATTTCCTCACCAGTGTTTTAATCTATTTCAGTGACAGTAGCTAGCTACAAGGTTCCTTCTGCTAATCATCCCAGTGGCTGGTTGGAATGACCAGACCTAGACATTGTTATGGAGCATTGGGGATAAATAGGCTTGTCCTGTGTTTAGGAATTCCTCTTGGATGTTCCGGCTCAAAAACATTATCCATTATCCATTATGAGACAGAAATTTAATAAGTAATTATTCTGTACTGTAATTCTCTCACCAGCAAATGTTGAGTACCAGTAGCAAGACTTCAAGCCGAAATAACTCAGTTGGGAGAGTGTTAGCATGAAGATCTAAAGGTCCCTCGTTTGATCCTGGGTTTTGGCAATAGACTGTCCTCGTGGAAGGGTTAAGGCCCTGGGTTACTCAGTCAGTAAGAAGAAGGCTCAAGCAGACCAACTTCCTATCTGTACTTTCCTGTCAATGCAGCAGAGAAAGTGGTACTATACAAATATTCCCTAGTGTTTCTTCTCCTCAGTAATAAATCCTGATTTGTGCATGTACATTGTAGTTTCCAATACACTCTTAGGCATAAAATGCTGGATTGTTATGAAATGTTTTTATACATATTTACTAGTTAGGCCCTATTAAAGGTATACCTCAAGGATCAATCATAGGGGCCAACCTGTTTTCCTTTTATATCAAAGCATTTTTGAATTCTCAAATCTGATGGTGTTGATTAATTTTCTATTACTCAACAGCAGTGCTGGCTACAAGATGAATCACACGTTCTAAGACAATATTGTTTCTATAACAACATTGTTATCCATACTGTCTCCATAGTCACAGGTACGTGTATGGTGGCTTCACAAAATCTAAGCCTAATGATAAACAGATTAAAAATGTGTTGCTGTTTAACAAAGAAATAAATATGGTGACGTTTTCTATAAAGAGAGACATTTATGGATGGAGGCTATATTACCACTGAGGTAAACGTCAGTGGTTTTTTTTTTTTTCCCATATAACACATAGCTTTCCATTGTATTTCACCTAGTAAAATATGTAGTGTTTATCAGTTGATTAACTGCTAATTCAACATTATTTATTGGATTAACACAAATTTCCTGAAAATTCTTTGTGCCAACACAAATCCTTCCAATGTTTTGCCTGCACAGCGAGCAAATCTAAACAGAATAGTCGAGTCTTGGCAAATTTTAGTTACAGCTGAAGTGAATTATTATTATTTACTCCAAACTTAGTAATAAGTTTTAAATCGACAGTGTAAAACACATAAGAATTCAAATAGTCAGCCAGGATTTACCTCACACTACGTGATATGTTTCATTTACACCCAAAGTCAGCAAGGACAACTTACAGTGAATTCTCATACAGAATGCTGCAGCATCAAGTATCAGTTGTTATCAATGAAATAGTTTCAAATATACTTTTGGAGCCTTCTTTGTCAGGTAATATATTTTGCGACAATTTGGCCAAGTGATTTTAATGACCCTGAGACTAAAGGAAATTTGTGTCCTACATAACAGAATGTTCTATATCTGCAGACATAACCTATACATACCATACATAAAGCATGTGATTGATGCTCCTTTGACCTCATGCCAAAATATTTAGAGCACAGATAAATGGGAGGCACATGCTGTATATCACTTAATTAAGCCTTATGTGGTGTTTGCTTCTGAGACAGTCTAGAAACTGATATGATTTGAGCTGAGCTGGAATCAATTTTAAGCTCACTAGCTGATTTATGGCTGTTCTCTCCATAGATGCACTAAACAGGCTCCTGAAACTCATCTATGGGAGTAATAATAATTCCTCTTGTATGATCATGTGTATCCAAATGGTCTTTCAGCACAGCATGCGGTGTGAGAACAAGAACCATCTTGAGCATATCAAATCACTATATTGTCAGTGCCCAAATCAAAACAAGGGCTCCCCTTCAGTCATTAAGCACAACAAGTACATTAACAACAGCAGCATGAAAATTCAAAACATATGGAGCAGTCACTGGATTCCAAAGAATCTATTTTATTGGACACAAGGCAAAGGAGTTTCATAAGCATCATTAAAATATTATAATCAGGAATGTTGATTTAAAATCCGTCACAACATCCAAGCTATGGGCTGTAGTCAGTGTTGAGTATGGAAATTTAACAAATTGGTATTCAGACATCAGATGTAACTATGGGCTTAATTACTTGAGAGTTACGCACACAGGGTGGGGTTTGAGGAAAACAGAAGTAGGCCTCAGTTATGGATGATTCTGACCCTGAATTTAAGCCCATTTTTCTTGCGTGATATCAGCTCGAGCAAGGAACAGGATTAAATCCAGCCACTGTCTGACATTTTGATGTAACCACAATATGTCATGCTGAAATTCATGTTTTGAGCATTGTACATACATGTATAAGTACAAAATACAGTTTGAGGCTAATATTAGATACATAAATATGACACTATTTGTTAATTAATAGTACCATTCCTTTCTCATCCACAAAAATGTTTTTTTTTCTGCACAGAGGAGATTAGAGAGAACATCTTAATCCCAAGGGCCTTTTTTTGAAGTGATCTGTAAGTGTAGCAGATGAGTGCTCAGTCACCTTATCTTTCAAACCATCAGCAAACACAAGTGCTTGCGTTTAAAGCTGGTTGTGTAGACAGCACTGAAAACCCCTTTCCTGGATGAACTACACACCCAGCTGATTTACATAATCTCACCAAGGAACCCAGAAACTTGGCATCAGAAGATTGCTTAGGCCATCTGTGAAGATGATCATCAGTCCCCACATACATACTTCTATAACATTTGGACTTAAGTTGCCAAATCTGAATATGGCCCAATTTCTGCACCAACAAACGCCAACAAATCTGTATGTGTATGGGCAGAATTTTGTGGACACCTGATCACACCCATGTGATCCTTCCCCAAACTGTTGCCACAAAGTTGGAAGCACACAATTGTATAGAATGTCCTTGTATGCTGTAGCATTACGATTTCTGTTCACTGGAACTAAGCCCAAACCTGTTCCAGCATGACAGTACTCCTGTGCACAATGGGAGCTTCATGAAGACATGGTTTACCAAGGTTATAGCTGAAGAACTCAAGTGGCCTGTACAGAGCCCTGAACTCAACCCCACTGAAAACCTTTGGGATGAACTGGAATGCTGACTGCGCTCCAGACCTCCTCACCCAACATCAGTGCCTGACCTCACTAATGCTCTTGTAGCTGAATAAGCACAAATCCTCACAGCCATGCTTCAACATATAGTGGAAAGCCTTCTCAGAAGAGTGGATGTTATTATAACAGCAAAAGGTGGACTAAATCTGGAATGGATTGTTCAACAAGCACATATGAGTTTTAAGTGTCCAGAAACATTTGACCATACAGTGTATAATGCACATGTAACACACATTTCATATCTTAGTAAGCATAAGCTGCATCAAGGGTAAAACCCTGAATGATTGACAAATTATTATTATTTCTCCTTACCCTTCTCATAAACTGCAAAAACAAAATAAAACAAAAAAAAAACCACACAAAAATAAAACAGCTTAACCCTTAAATACGTACTTCAGGTCATTAGAAACTCATGACACTGCTCCCGCTCCCTCACCTACATTTTTTCTCACTTAGGCTTCTTTGTCATTATAGTGAGTATTCTGATTTGTCTTTACAGGCCACCATAAAAATCACACAAATATTCGATAAATTAGCCTGTTCAACCTTACTCTTTAAGGTTTTTTGTTTTTGTGTCTTGGTGCTTGATGCTTTAGATTTGAAAAGGTCTTTAGATTTGAAATGGAAAACAAAGCATCAACCAAAGGCATGTAGCTTTTAATTAGTAATTAGTAGTAATTATTTATTAAATTTACTACTAATTACTAATTAAAAGCTACTTTCTTTTGGTCGATGCTTTGTCAAAAGTGACTTGCAGGTAAGGCAGAATACAGTTGCTAAGCAGCTAAGTAGCTTAGCATTAAGGATTTTACTCAAGTTTCCAATAGTGGCAAAATTTGAACTCATAGCCTTCTGGTCTCAAGCCTAGAAGCTGATGTTGAGCTCACACAGACCCTTTACTATTTGGTCCGAGTTCATAATCGAAAACCCATATGGCATTTTTGTGACATTAAGACCATGTTCTAAATCTTCCAGCTTTGTTTTATACCAATAACACTTGCCAACCATACTGGAGTATTTAAATGCATTTGTTTACCATCTTGAGGCTCTGAAGATAAATTATATTCTCCTCTGAATTCTATGACTTTCACCCACCGTGTGCTTCTCATTAGGGACATCCAGACACAACCAGAGGGAACAACACACAACTCACTACCTCCTCATCCTCCAGCCTTCCTAGGGTTCTCACCAGCTGTTTAGACTAAGCATATTTTTCTGCTCAACAGGTGTGGAGGTTGACTGTGTTTTGTCTGTTTCAAGTCAAGAAGCTTTTATTCCTGAAGTGATAGACAATAACAAGGCATGATATAAAAACTTGTCTTAGTAGCATCTTCTACCACCATTCACTGAAGATGTTCTCATGGCATGTTTTTATAACAAAGATGTACTGAAATGCAGCCACACATTTGCCAGAACTCAAGTAATCTTGGTTGTGATATTGATAAAGGATTTAATGAATTTGAAGAAGTCAGACTTATCCGGTGATGTGTCCATCATGGTCCCCAAAACACTTCCCCTTAGTTGAGTGGGAGTTGAAAGTATGATTTAATTCACACATATGCAGGGAATAAGGAGTTTGTGTGTGGGGGGTGGGGGTGTGTGAGAAAGAGAGAGAGAGTGCAATGGATCACAGGAACATCTGCACTTTTTACAAGTGTGGGATGATGTACTCAAAAAACAAAAGCTGTAAATGAGCTTGTGGAGCATTTTCTGTCCATTTGGAAATATGGATTATGCAATTCTCTCCAAGGCATCATTATCACTTGACTTTAAGTTGGTTTGTCATCGTCGACATTTCAATGTGTGCAGGCATGTCTCAGGCAGATGTGAGGATGCGTTTCTCGTAATATGGGAAGGGATTTCTTTCTGGAATTTCACAAGCCCTTCTTTCAAAAACGGGCTTTGTGGCTTGTACTGAGGCATTTCCTCCATTTTCCTAGAGGAACAAATGTAGAATGGGAGTAATGAAGAATGGACAATGCCTTAATATGGTGTTGTATAAAAGTGCCCCTGTTTTTCCCCACTGAAAAACTGCAGTCAGAAACGGTGCCAGCTGGCTCCGTAGTAGAAATAGCGTTGGTTGCCATAGCAATGCGATGACACAGTGCACGACTTGACATCAAGGAGAAGTCAAGCTTCCTGGTGTGTCTGAGCATGATTTTTCCAAATGAGACGCAGACAGTTGCCTCTAAATGATCCTAGACACACTGAAATGAGGTCAGCTTTTGTGTGGGAACCAGACTTTCCACATTAACGCCATATCACAGTATGATTGCTTAGATTAGCTGTGTTTGCCAGTGTTATATTTTACTAATGGACTGATGGAGACCAGGTGACCACCAGAGGATTCTTTGTGGGTGAACAAATATGACTATGACGCTACTTTAATTCAATTCAACAGCCTGATCTCATGCAAACTTGTAGGAATTCTAACAAGTGATTTTTCAATTGCATGTGTTCATTTAATCGGAAAAATGATAAGGCAGAAAAATAACAAAATCTTAACTGTTTGTAAATTTTCCAAAAAAGAGTTTAGATTTTTTTGTGTTTTTGAGGCCAAATATTATTATTATTACACAAATATATTGTTTTTTTGCCTGCAAAAGTTTTGTAATATTATTTTAAAAATGAGAAAAGAATGTGACTTTCAATTATGTCACGGTTATCTCTCAGTTATCTCTTATAACTGCTAAAGGCACTTAGGCAAACGGTGTGTGTAAGTACAGATGCAGGCACTGAAATTGAAACCAAACCCTATAGCAAACATGGGCCCAGATTAAAACAGCATGCTAGTTAAACCATCTAGCAGTCCGAGTCCACAGAGTGGCCTGGATTTTGTCAAGGCCAAAGTCTACCCTGAACATGTCAAATTATAAATTATAAATGACAGTTGAGCAGATGTGTCAATTGGTTGAAGATTCAGACTCATTTACCACTGGCTGTGTTTACAGGAAAAGATATTTTTGCAGAATCCATTAAAGATTTTTATATATTTACCATAAACTTATCAATCTGTTTAAAGTCTCCATATATTTAAATGTTTTATTAAACTATATTTTATATGAACCAAATGTATGCACCACTTAGTGTCAATAATAGTAGTATATTCTCACTTGAACAGTGCCATGTTGCTCAGTATGTGTTGAGGATGTGTTGAGTGTATGATAGATTCTGACTGTATAAAGAAATCATACTAAGTAGCCATTATTTTTTTCCATTTACTGGATTATTAAACAGTTTATCCTACCTTTTTGATCAAATAGAAACTCCACTTCACTCGTTTACCTGATTCTACTTTAGATGTATACAGGAATAACTATCTAGAGGAAACTATCATGGATTTGGGGACAGCATACAAAACACCACAACACCACACAGACAGGTTAAACTGTGCGCCCTGGACCTGCTGTGGTAAAATTAGGCTGCCAAAGCACTTTGCACAGTTCTGCATACAATTAGCTACATGCACTGGGTGCATTTATGTTTTGCAAGCAGTCTATCTGACATGTCCATGCAGTTCAGGGAAAAAGTTGTTCCTGTGTCTTGGGGTCTTTAAATGCTCTAAATAATTTCCCAAAATGGATGACTTAGACATGGTCAGCAATGCCTCCAGTCTGTAAGCAGACTCATTAACCTTACATCACATGCCATTTCCTTTTTGTTAGCTAGTTGTTGATCAGAGGATTTAGAGGGACCCTGCATGTACAGCTGGGAAATTTTGGCCTGTAGAAGATCTAGGATGGTGTTAAATACAAAGTTAAATCTGCAAACAGAATGACTACATATGTCTCTGGGCAGTCCAGATGTTGCCATTTCAGTTACAGATCAATGTTGCCTGCATCATTCACACACATGTTTGCTCTAAAGGCAAACTGCATGGGGGTCACTGAGTTGAGCCAAAACACATTTTTCAAGGCTTTAGCGGTCAGAGCAACAGGTGTATAGTCATTTAGGATAATAGATTTCTTTGGAGCATGTATAAAGGTTGAGATTTTGGAGGTCTGAGTGCTTCACTGAAGCTGAAGAGATGGAGTGAGAGCCAGAAGGTTAACAAATGCAACTAATGGCAGCATTGTGCGTTGCTGATATAATACAAGAAAAAACATCTACTGCTGCAATATAAAGCAAATTCTACCTTTTTGTGATTTCTATAATATCACAAGTTCATATAATTCACGAACACGAAAGGCTATTCCTAATAAAATTTTACTTAATAAAAATGATCAACAAACATCATGACAAAAAGTTTTCCAGGCTTAAGCTGTGTTTACCAATGACGAATGGCTGACAAATGAGTCATTCACTTAAAATCACCACCACAATTTCTCAAACTGAAGCAGTACAGTGATGGAGGTTACAAGGACGGGAAATATAAAGCCCGACATGATTACTTTCACCATAATGCTCGGTGGTATGAAAGCAGAAAGTGGAAAATGGAGAAGCCAAAATATATCTAACCAAAACCAGCAAACATGCTATGTTTGGTTTGACCTCTACTAAGGACAAAGGCATGTGATCCAGAAATGCTTTCATGGGAAAATCAGCATGCTGCTGTCCTTATTTTAAAACCACATTCCTGCCTTCCATCCATGGAAGAGTTTTGTATCTGTGTTGGCATCTTGTTCAGTGTTAATTATAAATATCTTATTTTAGTACATGGCAGCTTTAATAATGAAATGTCTGTTGTAGACTACCTTTTAAGGTATTGATATGTGATTAATAATGTATGTCATACCACACTGAACAGATCACAAGATCACTGTACCACTTGCAAATTAGTGTGTGAATGTGACTGAGCATGATTTACTATACATATTATAAGATTTATATACTACGGTATATAATATACTACTAGTATATATTCTAGGTTTATATATCTGTATGTATAATAGATATCTGTATGTATAATGGATAATCTGGGAACTTCATATATATATATATATATATATATCTTACATATATTTATGACTAATATCAATACACATTTATTTATTCACACCTGCAGAAATTGTGGCATTGTGGATTTTGGAAAGATTTATGTTGTAGTATCTTAAACTTGAAACACCTTTAGGCTTAATTATGGAACCAATAATCAAAAATAAAATACTTTGCAGGAGGCTAAAATTAAAAAAAAAAATCTCAAAGAGATAGTTAGATATAAAAGCATTAACCTTCAACCTGTTACTGAATAAGAAGAAGAAGAAGAAGCAGTAGAAGAAGAAATGATCACTGAGATTAATTGTTTGCAAATGTTTGAAGTAAAATGTAAATATTTTTTATGTCTTTTTCTATGTTATGTCTTTTTGACAAAAGCCACAATAAAACTATTGAAGAGCTATTGTTGTAGGCTGGGGTATAGATTCAGTTTTCGTTTTCACCATCTGGTATTGTGACACAGAGTGGCCACCATGACCACCTGCCATTTTAACACCTAAACATTACAATCATAGACTAAATAAAATACCATTAAATAATAAGTAAGTTGACTACAAGTTTGTGCACCTTTTCTCTTTTATTACTAATACTCATTTCCCATCAGTCGCCAACACTTGACCCTAGATCTTGCAGTTCATTAATTCATTTTGGAAGGGGAACATTATTTCCCAGTCATCAATCACTTTAGCTTGCTTAGTCAGCCCAAGTCTCCAACATCAACATAAGGGCTGGCCTTCTACACTTCACTCACTTCACTGGTGTTGCTGAATAATGCTCACAAGGTGAGTCCTTGGATTTTAGTTACCAGACTGTGACCCCAATTTCTTGGCTCACACTACTGTGAGGGGTTTCCCTTTAGAGATTTTCCTGCTGTAAGTCTGCACAAATGGCTTTGATTTGAGCAGTTGCCATGGAGTAATCAAGCTGAATTGCATTTCAGTAACTGTTGGTGGCTGTTTGAACACAACAGCAGAGAAGCATCTTGCGGAGTTGTGGTTTGACATTCAGCATATTTGTCATGGACTAAGAATTTGTGTATAAACACAACCACCATTAGCATGATGCTTATATACAATCCAGGTGTTATATTTCCCTCCATGCTGCCTCTCTAGATGCCTACTAGCATAGTTTTTAGTTTTTCTACAACCAAACTAGCTATTAGATTGCACTCATGTACTGAGACTGAATGAAGCTACAGTTAATGAAAGGTGAACAACACTGCACTTTTGCTCGTTAAACATCAGCATGACAAAATGGCACACATCAGCAAAAGCAAAGGTAAAGAGGCTACAATGACTCATCCATTTTGAAGCTGGAACTTTGTTTTCATGTCAGGGGTTCATTAATATACAGTAAATACACCTTTGTGTGATTTCTGCACATATGGAGACATTATATGCATAAAACATGGAGATGTCAGTTGTGTTCAGTGCACCAATCTAGGAAAAGCATAATTTAAGGCATTAATTAATGTTATATGCATGCTTAATTTCCCACAAAAATAAATCTTGTGATAAATAATGAAAAGAGATTACTTCACACATTTAGAGCTCACGTGACTGTGAAAACACTCATATCTGTTATTCCACTATACACTTGACCCCAATAGTATTTTGTGGCATGTTGCCATCAAAACATACATTTTTAATTACCCTTGAGATAGGGAAAAGTTCTTTTGCAGAGTTTGGCAAGTCTCAGTCAATTGGCACTTTCACATTTCAGCAGTCACTATGCCACCATTCAGCATATCTTTAAGTGAAAACTGGTTCCACTTGTGTCTCCAATGCAAAAAGCTTCTTGGATTGAAAAGGCTTACTGTTCAGGGGCCAGCTGTATCTTTCATCAGGCAGTAAAAGTTTCAAAGAAAGGGAACATTTCTCTTGAATAAAATAAATGAAGTGTTAACAGTAAAAGGAACGAATGCCATTTGTTCACTGGTAAAGCTATTTTTCTACTCTTTACCTCAGATTTCAGATAAGCTATAAAACTGTAATGATATTGTTTCACAAACAAGAAGAGAGTTTTAAAATGGAACAAACTTTCCAAATGTCTTTTCTTTGTTCAGGAGTCACTACAGGTAGTCATTATGTTCCCATATCAAATGACAGCTTGCCAGAGCCTATTAAAAAAGTAAAATGAAAAGAGCAAAAAGGATTTCCCTGGATTTTAGATGTCACTAGTTTTGACCGCTATCCCCTCTCTTTACAAACTTTACAAAACCATTTATAGCTTTTCAAACAGGTTGTATAAATTCTAATGAAACTGCCATTCCAGATTTATATAAGAAGCACCATAACTCCAGAGTAGTAAGCAGAAACTGGCAATTTTAACTGTCTGTAAGTCTCTCATTCTTAGTCCAATTTACTATTATATAACATCTATAAAATATGTGCAGTGGATATAAAAAAATCTAAATACCATCGCAGGGTTTTTTATGTAAAAAAAAACATGTAAAAAAAAAAGAAGATCTTTTTCCACCATTAATCAACAAAATTCAAGTGAAAAAAATTAGAAATGTTGTATTGTGTTGTGATTTAGGATCTACAGGTTGGACAGCACCTTCCATAAACATCATCAAAACCTCAGTTGAAGAAATTGTGAAAGAAAGGTGTTCATCCCTCCAGGACAGAGGCTTGTAGGTCCATTGGAGCCATTCTGGTGTTTTTTGTTGTTGTTGATTTTTTGTTTGTTTGTTTTAATACCTTTCTTTTAATTTATACAGTATAACCTCTTTGTAACTTGATAATACCAAAATTTAGTTTGTTAGGGGTTGTTTGCTAGCTAACATGCTGTAAGGAGCATATGAACCCCCCAATTGTGTACCTATATAAATTTTAAAATGAATTGATGTCATTGGAATTTTTATAGGAGAAAAAAACCCAAATATTAATAAGTAATCTACACTCAGTAAATGTTAGCTTTCATAGCAATTACAGGTTACAATATAATATACAGTATATACATGTTCACTAAAATGAAAAAAAATATATATATGAAAAACACAACTTACTTTTTTATCATGTTATTATGACCATCCACTCTTCATTTGCTTAACATGCACAGCCAGTACCACCTTAGCAATTTCTCCAGTATCTGCTAGTGTATACACACCAATCAGCCATAACATTCAAACCACTGACAGGTGACATGAATAACATTGATCATCTTGTTACAATGGTGATGGTATTCCCTAATGGCAGTGGCCTCTTTCAGCAGGATAATGCGCCCTGCCACACCGCAAAATTGTTCAGGAATGATTTGAGGAACATGACAAAGGGTTCAAGGTGTCGTCTTTGTCACCAACTTCCCCAGATCTCAATCCGATCGAGCATCTATGGGATGTGCTGGATAAACAAGTCTGATTCATGGAGGCCCCAACTCACCTTACAGGACTTACAGGACTACACAATCTTCTATTTCCTGTGTATTGTATTTCAATGCTTAATATTTGAAGTCTTGTCAACATGAAATCAAAAGCATCTGCCTTGTTACTTTGCCAGTTACTCAACTTCACCATATACTCCTCCATGCATATACTCCTCTATTTTCCTCCCTTTCAAACCAGAAACCATATGGAAATTAAAAAAAAACATATGGAAGTAAAACATGGAAATATTGTATCTACAGCATCTCTTGAGGTAACACTTGGGAAACTCTGGCAAATAATGTACTAGGGTTTTTTTTTTTTTCACTCACAGGGGCCAATGCTAGTGAGTTCAATTAAAGTGCTGTTGGACGTTAAGCATAGTCTCCACAATTTACAGCCATTAGGCAGGAAACATTATTAGAGAGCATTTCAGACTTATAACATTCCAGATATGTGATAAAATTAAAATAAATGTTGACATGACAACATAATATCAAGACAAGCACATTCAGCTTGCTACATTCCACTGCATCCTGGTTTTAATTGTGATGGTCATTAATTTTAAGCTTTCCATTCAGGAAACATTCCTTAAAAAAAGGAATCTGGTAGAATGTCTGCATTTGTCTTTAATATTTTATTTCCCTAAGGACAAAACCATTTTCACAAAACACTATTACCCCTACGATTTTAATTCTTTTACACTGAGTAAAACTAGAGTTAGGAGTAGTACACATTTCTTCCTACTGACCACACAGACACGTGTAGACTACACATTAAACATTTAATAAAGAATTCACAACTAAAACACATTAAATGAGCAAGAAGCCACAAGATTATGTCAGCATGTATATGGATGTCTTTTAAACAGCCCAGCCCTGATTACTCTTTTAGCACAGCTTGTGTGGTCTCTAGTCTTTCATGTGCACCCTTCTCTGGTTTATATGTCTAAACAACCTAAATGTCTAAACTCACAAACCAGCTGAAGAAAGAAATATTGTTGGGAACTGGATCACAGGTTTGTGTTAAACTAAATTCCCTTATCAATATCTAATGGTTTTAATGGTCTAAGAATCCACTCTTTCTTGAAAAAGCTACCAATTCAGGATATATTACACTCTAATTAATTCAGTTGTTGCATTTAATATATTTACTATATTTGCCAGTTCAGTCTGTGTAACCATGAACCGTAAAAGGGTTATTACAGATGGGAATATCAGGACTCTTTAAAAGCCATTAAACTTATTGCACCATTAGAACCACTAGATACCTACAGGGCACTAGCTACATTGTTTTATTATTTTAGGAGAGGCTAGTGCATTTTTGTCCTCTGAGAGACTGAACACTAGGAGTTGTTCAATAAGAAGAAGCACATCACTCTGAAAAGCCCCACAGGCTAAACTGTGCAAAAGTTAGTGTCATAAAATTCAGGTGGCTCCCGTAAAACTGTGCTTCGTCTCAGTAAATCTCAAACTTCACAACATAGAAAAAGAAATACAAATAATTTGACTACCTTGTGCCAAAGTCACTGAGTAGAGTATGTTTCTTACCAAATGTTCCACAAACTTTTAATTTAATTTTTAAAAAAGTGTGAAAAATGTGACTCACTAAGTTTCCATTTTAACTACTTTCACACTTATTATCCATCCATCCATTTTCTGTANGGGGCACAAGACAGGGGACACCTTGGATGGGGTGTAACCCCATCACAAGGCACAATCACACACACACCACGGACAATTTAGAGATGCCATTAAGACTAGAACACATGTCTTTGGACTGGGGGAGGAAACCCAGAAAGCATTGGGACAACATGCAAACTCCGTGCACATATGGCAGAGGCAGGAACCGAATCCCCCAACCCCAGAGGTGCAAGGCAAATGTGCTAACCACTAAGCCACCATGCCCACTTACATACTTGTAATTTTTTTCTGTTGCTGTCCATCATTACCATGTATTTTCATCCATGGTTTCTTATAAACAAATTTAAAATTTGCATGTGTGTGTGTGTGCGTGTGCTTGTACTCACAGAAAACAAATTGCTTTTATCACCACGCGAGATCCTGCTGGTTATTTAACAACCTACATAACGTGGATATAGATAAGTTAAATGAACTGCTATGGAGCTGATAGGTTTCACATGTACAACTGGAATGTTGATGGATTGAGCAACAGTTTGACTTTCATGAAAACTTATTAATTTCACCAACATGGTTAACAAAGGCATCAAGATTAGGTAGAACTGTTAAAGGAACTTATAGTCATACAAGTGCTATGAGACTATGTATTATACAGTTGACCATAGATCATTGCAAGACAGTTGCAGAAACAAAAGGATCAACCCTGAATTTTGGAGTAATTGCTAAAATTCAGCAACAAAGCAATCAGTGATACAATCTTATGAAGACTGCAATGATAGATACAATCTTATGAAGAATGCTAACTTATAGTATAGTATAGTCACTCACCTCAGTATGAGAAGTAGACTGTTCCGGTTGTTTCTACATCAATGTACTCTCAAATCACAAATTACCTGATTTGGACTGCTCATTGTTTGATGACACTTTGCAGGACCTTTCTGAGATAGAGGACTAAAACCATCCAAGTGCAGCTCATTTGATCATAAAATTCGAGATGTTCAGTACAATCATATGAATGTCAGAAGATCGATATAGTTCCAACAGTATGATAACTGAAGACTGGATGTGGTGAAGAAATATTTCCTTGAAAGAGGTTGCACACTATTTAACAGTCAGGACTGTGGATGGTAAAGGTGATGGGGTCAGGTGATTGTTGAATGTAAATTATAATTTCTATGTGCCTGTAGTAACCGTAATAATAATAAAATGCAATTGTCTCATGGCCACGATGACCAATTGGTAACTAGTAATCATAGTTTCACGTTATCACT